>OY740801.1:6238919-6461419 GCA_963514005.1 Raja brachyura
TAGCCAATGAACTGGCCTCAACTACCCTCTGTGGCAGAGAGTTCCAGAGACCCACCACTCTGTGTGTGAAAAAAAAGTCCTTCTCATCTCGGTCCTAAAGGATTTTCCCCTTATCCTTAAGCTGTGACCCCTTGTCCTGGACCTCCCCAACATCGGGAACAATCTTCCTGCATCTTAGGGTTGAAGGATTCATGGGATACGGGGGAAAAGCAGGAGCGGGTTACTGATTTTAGATGATCAGCCATGATCATATTGAATGGCGGTGCTGGCTCGAAGGGCTGAATGGCCTACTCCTGCACCTATTTTTAGAATAGAGTCTGAATAGTCTGAAGAAGGGTTTTCGACCCGAAACGTTGCCTATTTCCTTCGCTCCATAGATGCTGCTGCACCCGCTGAGTTTCTCCAGCACTTTTGTCTACCTTCGATTTTCCAGCATCTGCAGTTCCTTCTTAAACACAGAGGTTGCCAAGCATGGTTCAATATTCCTTCAACTTAAACGAGGTCAAGGAGAAACCCCAGCCAAAGCGTTAGTGGGAAAAGAAAAGGAGCGTTTGCCAAGAGCACAAAAGGTTTTGCAAGCTAAGATGGGAGAGAGTAATCCAGGACCCATTTTACAAGTGTCAGCATGACCAGATGATGCAGAAACACTTCACCGCACAGTAATTCAACAAAGCATTGGCCCTCAAGGCATAACATCAGACAACGGCAGCACAGGTTCGTGGAAAACTGACAAAGAGGAGCGCTCTGGGCTTTGCTCAGTGTGGCATAGAAATAAAATGTACGTGAGAGGCCTGGTACTCCCAGGTGGGGAGAGGGGTTTTAATACTGGCATAGTACTAAAATAGATCTTGTGGGAAGGCAACATTGCTGGAGAAATTTGCCACATTTGCAATTTCATTGTACAGCCACATTTGCATTTTCTCCAGCAACTTTGTCTACCTTCGATTTTCCCGCATCTGCAGTTCCTTCTTGAACATGTTACATCTTGTGGGAGCCTGATGTACTCCGCAACGGAGCAACATCACAGGTTTTAACCATTCAATATGTCATGGGATCATAAGTTATGGGAGAGGAATTAGGCCATTCGGGCTGGATCCTGGTTACGGGTGCTGTCTGTACGGAGTTTGTACGTTCTCCCCGTGACCACGTGGGTTTTCTCTGAGATCTTCAGCTTCCTCCCACTCTCCAAAGACCGAAATACAGCGAAAACCTTCTGTCGCCAGCTAACCCATCTAAGACAATGCATGATTACAATCCACATTGTACTGTCACAGGATAAAGGGAATGGCATTTAGTGCAAGATAAAGTCAGATTAATGACAGTCTCAGGGTCTCCAATGAGATAGATGGGAGGTCAGGACTGCTCTCTAGTTGGCGGTAGTGGTTCAGATATTTGCAGTGGGTGTGTGGTACAATCTCATAGACAATGGGTGCAGGAGTAGGCCATTCGGCCCTTCGAGCCACCACCGCCATTCAATGTGATCATCCACAATCAGTACCCCGTTCCTGCCTTCTCCCCATATCCCCCGACTCCACTATCTTTAAGAGCCCTATCAAGCTCTCTCTTGAAAGTATCCAGAAAACCAGCCTCCACCGCTCTCTGAGGCAGAGAATTCCACAGACTCACAACTCTCGGTGTGAAAAAGTGTTTCCTCATCTCCTTTCTAAATGCTTTACCCCTTATTCTTAAACTGTGGCCCCTGGTTCTGGACTTTCCCCAACATCGGGAACATGTTTCCTGCCTCTAGCGTGTCCAAACCCTTAATAATCTTATATGCTTTTCACAAGATCCACTCTCATCCTTCTGAATTCCAGAGTATACAAGCCCAGCCGCTCCATTCTCTCAGCCGATGAGTCCCGCCATCCCGGGAATTAACCTTGTCAACCCACGCTGCACTCCCTCAATAGCAAGAATGTCCTTCCTCAAATTAGGGGACCAAAACTGCACACGATACTCCAGGTGTGGTCTCACCAGGGCCCTGTACGACTGCAGAAGGACCTCTCTGCTCCCACACTCAACTCCTCTTGTTATGAAGGCCAACATGCCTGAGCAACGTTGCCAGTCAGGGTGGACTTGACCTCGACGGACACAGACCCTTACCCGCGGTGAGAGAGGCAAGGTCTGGAGAGCAGGTCTTATCTGTATCATCATTGGTTTGAAAGGCCATATCCATGCTGTGTTGTGAGACTTTGGACATGGGGTGTGGGTGGCACAGCACGGAGAGCTGTAGCGAGCTTCATCCAGTCCCAACATCCCACCCAGAGAGTGGGGCTTGGCCACAACCAGGGCGGGGGGTGGAGGAGGGTGATTAGATAGTGGCATTTGAGCAGCTTTTTCCATGGGCAGGGGGGAATGCAGGGAACGGTGGAAGAATGGATCACACGCAGGCAGAGGGGATCAGTTTAACTTGGCATCAAGTTCAACACAGACATTGTGGGCCGAATGGCCTGTTGCTGTGTTGTACTGTTTTATGTATGAGATCTCCCAGTTACTGCTTGGTAATACATCTCAAGTCAAAATAAAGTACAACCAGAACACCTTAGCTAAGATAAGACCAGGAGAGCAGCATTAACTCTTGAATGTCATTTAAGAATATGGGGGGGGGGGAGGGGGAGAGAAAAAGTAAATGGCCAGTCTGGCACATCCAGCCATTTGTTTTGTAAAATGAAAGTAAGTGTGCTGGCTCTGGGGAGGTTTACAAGAATGATTCCAGGAATGAGTGGGTTAGCATACGATGAGCGTTTGGCAGCACTGGGCGTCTACTTGCTGGAGTCTAGAAGGTTGAGGAGAAATCTCATTGAAATTTACAGATTAATGAACAGCATAGATAGAGAGGATGTTTCCACTGGTGGGAGAGTCTAGGACCAGAGGTCACAGCCTCAGAATTAAAGGGCGCTCTTTTAGAAAGGAGGTGAGGAGGAACTACTTTAGTCAGAGGGTAGTTCATCTGTGGAACTCATTGCCACAGAGGGCTGTGGAGGCCACGTTAGTGGATATTTTTCAGGCAGCGATAGACAAATTCTTGATTAGAAATTGTGTCGGGGTTATGGGGAGAAGGCAGGAGAATGGAATTAGGAGGCAGAGATCAGCCATGATTGAATGGCGGAGTGGATTAATTCTACTCCTATAACATAGAAACGTAGAAATTAGGTGCAGGAGTTGGCCATTCGGCCCTTCAAGCCTGCACCGCCATTCAATATGATCATGGCTGATCATCCAACTCAGTATCCCGTACCTGCCTTCTCTCCATACCCTCTGATCCCCTTAGCCACAAGGGCCACATCTAACTCCCTCTTAAATATAGCCAATGAACTGGCCTCAACTACCCTCCGTGGCAGAGAGTTCCAGAGGCTCACCACTCTCTGTGTGAAAAAAGTCCTTCTCATCTCGGTCCTAAAGGATTTCCCCTTTATCCTAAAGCTGTGACCCCTTGTCCTGGACTTCCACAACATCGGGAACAATCTTCCTGCATCTAGCCTGTCCAACCCCTTAAGAATTTTGTAAGTTTCTATAAGATAACTATCACATTGAATGGCGGTGCTGGCTTGAAGGGCCGAATGGCCTACTCCTGCACCTATTGTCTATTGTCTCTAACTCGTGGACTTGTGCAAGGTGCAGATTCAATGCTGATCATTCCTGCAGCATTAGTAATGGTCCTTCCCTCTCAGTGAGTGTTTACCACAGCTAGACAAGGCAGCTTTCATGAACAGAACGCCACACAAAACCACAACTACACCTACGTGAAAATCAAGTAAAGGGCTCACAGGTCCGTGAAACCCATTCGTCAGGACTTTATAAAGTCATAATATGCATGTGGTTTACAGGAGTTGGCAACAGAAATGGAATCCAACAAGAGAGTCAGCAATAACTACACCCTGGTTCCTGTCACAATAGACAATAGGTGCAGGAGTAGGCCATTCGGCCCTTCTAGCCAGCACCGCCATTCAATGTGATCATGGCAGATCATCCACAATCAGTACCCTGTTCCTGCCTTCTCGCCATATCCCCTGACTCCACTATCCCAAACCAAACCAAATAGATTAGAACAAGGAGGCATACTAATTCACCTCAAACAAAAAACAGCACTCCATCAGTTTAAAACAATCTTGAATGTGGTCATTACCGTGACAAGAGTTAAGACTAGCTACATGGGCCAATCATACCGAGCACAGGTAGACACAAAATGCTGGAGTAACTCAGTGGGTGAGGCAGCATCTACCTCGCCTATTCCTTCTCTCCATAGATGCTGCCTCACCCGCTGAGTTCCTCCAGCATTTTGTGTCTACCTTCGACTTCACCGGCATCTGCCGTTCTTTCTTACACAATACCAAGCACAGGCTGGGGGATGTGCCCCATATAATCTCCTGAATGCCACAGCAGGGCCAGGACTAGGGAGGGCCATTTGACCCAACCCCCCCCCCCCCCCCCCCCCACCCTGTTCAACATCCATGGAGACGGTGCACTAACAGGGCAAAGAAAATGTGGTTAGAACAAAGACTGACACAAAATGTTGGAGTAACTCAGCGGGACAGGCAGCAGCATCTCTGGAGAGAAGGAATGGGTACAGGCAGATGGGGTGGGGTGGCTCTGTTGGCAAAGAATTAAATCTGAATGGTTTCATTCTGCTCCCATGTCAAGATCTTATAATTTCTGCAGATGCAGAAGACGATCGTTTAGTTTGAGATACAGCACGGAAACAGGCCCTTCGGCCCACCGAGTCCGCACTGACCAGCGATCCCCACACATTAACACTATCCTACACACTAGGGACAATTTACAAATGCACCAATTAAACCTACAGACCTGTACGTCTTTGGAGTGTGGGAGGAAACCGAAGATCTCAGGGAAAACACACGCGGTCACGGGGAGAACGTGCAAACTCCGTACAGACGGCAACTGTGGTCGGGATTGAACCGGGGTCTCTGGCGCTGCAAGCGCTGCGAGGCAGAAACTCTACCGCTGTGCCACAGTGGATGCTCAAGTTGCCTATTCCATGCTCACCAAATCTTTCATCACATGCAGACTGTGCCACCAGACTTGACATGGAAGCAAATGATTCCAGGAAGCGTGTACAAAACAGCGAGGCTGGAAACCCGCTGCTTATTGAGATTACATGGAGCACACAAGTAAATTAAAAAACACGATCCCCACACTTTCAACAGTGCAAAGCGTTTAAGATGAAATAAATTTCCAGTCTTGAGTGCCTAATGTACATCAGCAAACGGCAGTCTGTTTTACATCACTGCTTTAACACTCGTGTTGAAGAGCAGAGCAGCTGCAGAAAGCAAGTTTAATCGAGGACAAAAGGCTCATTTAAACACTGGAGGTCCCCTGGTTACAATAGGGATCCATTCCCCAAGATCTGCCCATGAGATTTCTCTGCAGAATGTCCACTTTCTAGAGCCGCCCCTCACTGTAAATCACTCGACGTGTACTTGCTACAACTCCTCCGTTTCACCGAATAATTATGTGTGTGCGTGTCTGTGTCTGTGTATGTGTGCATTGGGATTTTTACGTCCAGTCATTCGAGACCCAAGGCACCCATGTAACAATGAATAAACTGCGCTTATGCAAACTACTTTAGGAACTACTCGCCCAGATTTAGTTCAGTTTGGTTTTGAGATACAGTGCAGATTCAACCCACCGGGTCCGCGCTAACCAGCGATCCCCGCACACTAACACTACACACACTAGGGACAATTTACACTTATACCAAACCTATGAACCTACAAACCTGCACGTCTTTGGAGTGTGGGATGAAACCGAAGATCTCGGAGAAAGCCCACGCAGTCACGGGTAGAACGTACAAACTCCGTAGAGACAGCACCCATAGTCGGGATCGAACCCGGGTCTCCAGCGCTGCAAGCGCAATAATGCCCCTGTCCCACTTAGGAAACCTCTGGAGACTTTGCGCCACACCCAAGGTTTCCGTGCGGTTCCCGGAGGTTTTTGTCCTCCAGCAACCACCTTCAACTAGCATCGCAACCGGCTTCGACTAAAAAAATTACCGATTTTTAAAACGGAAACCACTTTCGACCATTAGGGAGACTTAACAACCGCACGGAAATCTTGGGTGGGGCGCAAAGTCTCCAGAGGTTTCCGTTCAGGTTTCCTAAGTGGGCAAGGGGCATGAGGCAGCAACTCTACCGCTGCGCCACCGTGCCGCCCCTCAGCTGTGGGATTTTATTCTGGCGTTACAGAAATGGCATTTCCTTCCCGGGAGCCCGTTACACCAGTGCTTTGGTGTAGTGCCTCCTTCATCACAATGCACAGGCATGCAGACAGTTTTGGCTCTCAACGTCGGGACATTGATTGCACAGCGATTTTCTGCGTCTAAAATTACACACTTAGCTTTGTGTTACGGCACACAGATCCAGGATTTTTGTTGCATGTGTACAAATATACCTCGCGGCCCAGAAATGGCAACGTTTGGTGCACATTTTCACATATTAGATATTTTTGGCCCACGATATCCTGTTTCCATCAGAACTACCGTGTCCAATTTTACCCATCAGTATGGAGGAACATAAAGGTAATCTAACGCGTGCTCTTCAACTTGTAATTTTGTCTCTGTAAGATACTTAATTTACAAGGAGCCGGTCAACAACCAGAGATCTCCACGTACTCTTGCACTTATGTGATTGTGCTCATCTCTTGTCTGATTTTACCGGATTGAATGCAGAACAAAGAATTTTGCTGTACCTAGGTACACGTGACAATAAAATATCTCACTTCAACTCCCCCTCTCATTCCGAATCCGACCTTTCTGCCCTGGGCCTCCTCCATGGCCAGAGTGAGTCCCACCCTAAATTGGAGGAGCAGCACCTCATATTTCGCTTGGGTAGTTTACACCCCAGCGGTATGAACATTGGCTTCTCTAATTTCAGGTAGTCCCTTGCTTGCTCCCTCCTTCCCCTCCCCTTCCCAGCTCTCCCATAGCCCACTGTCTCCGCCTCTTCCTTTCTTCTTCCCGCCCCCCCCCCCCCCACATCAGACTGAAGAAGGGTCCCAAGTCCTTCCCTCCATAGATCCTGCCTCACCCGCCGAGTTACTCCAGCCTTTTGTGCCTACCTTCGATTTACCAGCATCTGCACTTCTGAATGAGGTTCTACCCCTGGCATGGCACAGCGATAGAGTTGCTGCCTCACGTTCGATCCTGACCACGGATGCTGTCAGTTTGGGGTTTGTACATTCTCACTGTGGATTTTCCCCAGTTGCTCCGGTTTCTCCCCCCCCCCCACCCCACCCCACAGACGTACAGGTTTGCAGGTTAGGATACAACGGTGGGCAGAAGGGCCCGTGTCCGCGCTATATCTATAAAGTCTAAAGTCAATAGAGGAGCGGATGAGTTTTCACCATGTGCTCAAAGTGGAGCCCCGCAAGTTTAGGGCTACACAGTTCTGCGTATCTACAAAGCAGACAGCTCCCAAAGACTGGACAATCCCTTCTGTCGGAACAAAAACAAGACGAATGTAATGAATGAAATTTAAGGTAATTGCAGACAATTAGGACAGGCACTAATCTGCTTTTGAGACCAGTCATTAGCACATCTTGGGGAAATCTAAACAAAGTGATCATTAGTTGACGTGTCCAGAGACTAGGCCCCAGAAGCGACCCATTTATACTATTAAATATTCCTATTTCAGTTGGGAAGCATTAATCTCTTTTTGAGCTGTGGGAGACATTTCTGATTCACCAACCTGTGCACAGCACAGTGGGACAGATGGTAGAGCTGCTGCCTCACAGCACCCGGAGACCTGGTTCGATCCTGACCTCTGGTGCCGTCTGTAGTTTGCTCCCTCTCCCCGTGACCTCGTGGGTTTTCTCCGGGTGCTCCGGTTTCCTCTCGCACTCGAAAGACGACATGCAGGTTTGTGGGTTAATTGGGTCGTGTAAATTGTCCCTAGTGTGCAGGCCAGAACTAGTGTACAGGCGACTGCCGGTTTGGTGCGGACTCGGAGTGCCGAAGGGTTTGTTTCCGTGTCCGTCTCCAAAACTCAAAACTACCACAAACGTCGCCGCTGAACGAACAAAAACACATTTAAAGAGCTTCAACCCCCCACTTAAAGTTGTTAAATGCTCAGGAAATGTCGCATTACAATAGACATCTTAATTGCTTGCACAGGGCTCACTGGTGTGACTCACAGCAGCAACAAGAATGCCTTGTGCCAGATAGATTATTTTTCATTTGGTGGCAATGGTTTCAGGTAATAATATACACGAGACAAGGTGGACAAATGTGACATTGTGCATTGTGAAATTTGCCACACTGATCCGCAAACAATGCTGATATTCCTGAGGTGAGCTGCCGGCCCCAAAACAAATCACATCTTCAATGTGCACACGCCCGCACAATAAATAAGGACACCAGACCATAGAAATGCAAGGAGTTGCTGATGCTGGAATCTTGATTAAAACGCTAAGTGTTGGAGTAACTCAGCAGATCAGGCAGCATCTCTGGAGAACATGAGGATGGGTCCCGACCTGAATTATCACCTATCAATGTCCTCCACAGACACTGCCTGTCCAGCCGAGTTATCCAGCACTGTTTTAGGGTGGCGCAGCGGTAGAGTTGCTGCCTTACAACGAATGCAGCGCCGGAGACCCGGGTTCCATCCCGACCACGCTTGCTGTCTGTACTGAATTTGTACGTTCTCCCCGTGAGGTTTCTCCGAGGTCTTCGGTTTACTCCCACACCCCAAAGACCTACAGGTGTGTAAGTTAATCGGCTTGGTAAATGTAAAAAATTATCCTTAATGGGTGCAGGATAGTGTTAAAGTGCGGGGATCGCTGGTCGGCACGGACCCGGTGGGCCGAAGGGCCTGTTTCCGCGTTGTATCTCTAAACTAAAGGGGCTGTCGCACTTGGGCGACCCCATTGGCGAGTTTAGGAGAGTTTGAAAAAATGTCAGGACTGCTTGTCATCCTTCGACTATGTTGAAGATTAGGTATGGGTAAATTGGACACCGAATAGTGGAGAGTGAAGACGACCTCCTTCAACTATGATGAAGACTAGCTACGACTACCTTCGATTACCTACGACTAAGCCTACGAGTAAAAAAATATCGATTTTTTCCATGGCAACCTTTTTTTACTCGCGGGCATTTTTCAACATGAAGGAGAGTTACTAAGACATCCTACGACCTCGTGTCGACCATGCTGAGAGTATGAATCGAGGGCAAACTCGCCAGAACTCGCGGATTAGGTCACCCAAGTGGGACAGCCCCTTAAACTAAACTACCAGATTCTATTTTACACCTAGTGTTAAAGAAGGAACTGCAGATGCTGGAGAATCGAGGGTTACACAAAAAGCTGGAGAAACTCAGCGGGTGCAGCAGCATCTAAGGAGCAAAGGAGATAGGCAACGTTTTGGGTCTGAAGAAGGGTCTCGACCCGAAACGTCGCCTATCTCCTTCGCTCCTTAGATGCTGCTGCACCCGCTGAGTTTCTCCAGCTTTTTGTGTAACCCTCGATTTGACACCTACATTTTCACAGAATTGATCCGATTTTGAAAAGCGTCTTGTCAAAATCCTTCTGCTCACATACCCTGCCTGGTTCAATATTTTCTGCCTATACTAGATGGTAAATGATGGAGCGCTTGCCAGGAGAAACACTAAGGTTAATTATTTGCCGTTGCATTTGCATTGTGTGGAAGCTTCCTAGGTGCCAAACTGGTCGGCACGTTTCCTGCATTCGTCCCTACCTAGTTAGAAATCCTGCCTAGAGATACAGAAAGGAGCCTGGGTGACTGCCGCTGACAGGCTAGCAGCTGCAACATCGTGCATTTATCCACGGTTCTTCCCCCCCCCCCCCTCCCCCCCCCCCCCCGAGAAATCCTATAGAAACCTTGCAGGCAGATTACTGAAAGATGAGAAGAGAATGTTTAAAGTAGACCAAGAGGAGGAGGGGAGAATTACTTATTCCACACCAAGAGTTGCAACAGGTGCACAGGTAGCTTTAGGAGCTGCGTTTTGTTCCATAGAAACATCGCAAATAGGTGCAGGAGGAGGCCATTTGGCCCTTCGAGCAAGCACCGCCATTCATTGTGATCATGGCTGGTCATTCACAGCCAGTACCCCGTGATTGCCTTTTCCCCCCATATCCCTTGTTTCTGCACGCCCCCTCGAGCCCCATTAAGATGTTTGGCCCCAGAGAGGTCAATGGTGTTTATTCACTGTTTATCCTGCCAGTGGATTAAAAAGATATTTCATAGAGGGCTGGCTGGTCTTGGTGCAGTATAACGTGGTGTAATACAACGCTGTAGGCTAGGCCGAGTCTTAGAAACATATAGGAAGGAAGAGATTACTGCTGCTGGCAAAACCTTGCTTCGAGCCAGGTTGAGGTCAGCAGAAAGCTGCTGACCCAAAACATCACCTATCCATGTCCTCCACAGATGCTGCTTGACCCGCCGAGTTACTCCAGCACTTGGTGTTCTACACACGATACCAGCATCTGCAGTTCCTTGTGTCCAAAGGCCGAGGTATTGATTGTCAAATGGGTTTTCCCCTCATTTTGGAAACGGGCGCGCTGACAAACTAAAGCAAGTGTCCGTTTCAACGAGGCACTCGGCTCGCGCCAGTGAAATATTGTGGAGAACTCATTCCTGTACAGACCCCCCCCCCCCCCCCCCCCAAGCCCCCTCACCATCTTATCAGCGGTTATCTATCCTTCACTTTGTACCATTGCTCAATATCTCTCATGACCCACGCCCATCTAACGCAGAGCGCACCCGATTCCCAGATCTTAGGGGAAGGAGAATCGAGATGGCTGCTCGTTTTCTTCTAGTTTCAAAGATACTATATTTGCTATATTTAAGAGGGAATTAGATGTGGCCCTTGTGGCTAAGGGGATCAGAGGGTGTGGAGAGAAGGCAGGTATGGGATACTGAGTTGGATGATCAGCCATGATCATATTGAATGGCGGTGCAGGCTCGAAGGGCCGAATGGCCTACTCCTGCACCTAATTTCTATGTTTCTATACAGCACAGAAACCCTGCCCTCTGGCCCACCGAGTCCGCGCCGACCAGCGACCCCCCCTCACAATAACACTATCCTACACACTAGGGATAATTTTCAATTTTACAGATGCCAATAACATTCACGTCTTTGGAGTGTGGGGGGAAAACCGGAACACCTGGGAAAAACCCATGCAGATCACGGGGAGAACGTACAGACTCTGTACAGACAGCACCCGTAGTCAGGATCGAACCCGGGTCTCTGGCGCTGTGAGGTGGTAATCTACCGCTGCGCCCCCGTTCCGCCCTCGCCTTTGCCCGTTTACTATCTTCCAGTTTAAAACCCATTCCATTGCCCTTAAACAGAATTTGAAGCAATCGTATTCTATCACTTTTGTGTTATTGCTGTGATAGGCTGGTAAAACTGCAGCAAGTAAGAATGATGCAACTGTTCCTGAAGAAGGGTCTCGACCCGAAACGTCGCCTATCTCCTTCGCTCCTTAGATGCTGCTGCACCCGCTGAGTTTCTCCAGCTTTTTGTGTTAACCCCCCATGCAATTGTTCTGCTGCCAGCACACATGACAATTGTACAGTCTCGAGTCCTTTTGCTGGCAACAATGGGATTCCCCTGGTCTGGGAGATAGGAAAATACAACTAACAAGAAAAACTAGTCGCAGAAAACAAAAGGGCTGACTTTAAAACAAGCATCCTTGCCAAGTTGAACGGCAGTGCTGGCTCGAAGGGCCGAATGGCCTACTCCTGCACCTGTGTTTAAGAAGGAACTGCAGATGCTGGAGAAACTCAGCGGGTGCAGCAGCATCTATGGAGCGAAGGAAATGGGCAATAGGAAATAGGCAACGTTTTGGGCCGAAACCCTTTGGGTTTCGGCCCGAAACGTTGCCTATTTCCTTCGCTCCATAGATTCTGCTGCACCCGCTGAGTTTGAAGGAACGCTGCTGCACCCGCTGAAGGAAATAGGCAACGTTTCGGGCCGAAACACTTCTTCAGACGCCTGCACCCATTGTCTATTGTTACCTCAAAGTCTACTGTTGATCACCGGCTCAACCAAATTCGCAGCCACTCCATTTGGGGTCTGAAGAAGGGTCTCGACCCGAAACGTCGCCCATCTCCTTCGCTCCTTGGATGCTGCTGCACCCGCTGAGTTTCTCCAGCTTTTTGTGTAACACTCCATTTATCAGCTTAGTTTAGAGATAAAGCACGGAAACAGGCCCTTCAGCCCACTCAAGTCTATTCATCACCCGTTCACACTAGTTCTGCAGTCCTACTTTTGTCACCCATTCCCCACACACTAGGGACAGTTTACAGAGGCCAATTATTCTAACTAAAAAAAAAAGTCAAAGTCAAAAGAGTTTATTGTCATGTGTCCTGACAGGACAATGAAAATCTTTCTTTGCATAGCACAACAGAACATAGAAGGCATTGACTACAATTCTATACGTAAATACACCCATGAGTTAATAAATTAATAAAGTGCAAATAACAGATGGAGGGATATTAATGTTCAGAGTTTTGTCCGAGCCAGGTTTAATAGCCTGATGGCTGTGGGGAAGTAGCTATTCCTAAACCGGGTTGTTGCAGTCTTCAGGCTCCTGTACCTTCTACCCGAAGGTAGCGGGGAGATGAGTGTGTGGCCAGGATGGTGTGGGTCCTAATAGTTACAATGAATAATGTTAATTGGCCAAGTATTCACATACAAGGAATTTGCCTTGCTGCTCCGCCCGCAAGTGACAACATTACATACAGTGACAGTTAGGAATAACACATAAAACACTAATAATAAAACATTATCGATTACATATATTGCCATTTCACAGATACGTTATTGTCACATGTATCGAGGTACGGTAAAATGCGGTTCTGCATACAAGCCGGTAAAAATCATACAGCAGACCTCACCTGGGTAGCACACAAGTGTCGCCACATATTCTGGCACAGACAAAAGTTAACCAAACAGTCCTGTCCACTGTCTGCCCCACTTGATCCGCCTTCATTCTTGTTTGAAAATCTCAATGAATCACACGTGTTCATAAGTTCATTACAGATAGGAGGAGAATTAGACCATTTGGCCCATCACGTCTACTCTGCTATTCAATCCTGGCTGATCTATCTCTCCCCCCAACCCCATTCTCCTGCCTTCTCCCCATAACCCCGATACCTGGAATAATCAAGAATCTCTCTATCTATCCATCTCGGCCTTAAAGATATCCACTGACACGGCCTCTACAGCCTTCTGTGGCAATGAATTTCATATTCACCACCCTCTGACTAAAGAGATTCCTCCTCATCTCCTTCTTAAAGGAACTCCCTTCAATTCTGAGGCTGAGACATCTGGTCCTAGACTCACCCGCTAGCGGAAACATCCTCCCCACACCCACGCTATCCAGGCCAAGTTAGTTGCAAACCCAAAGCAAGCAAGCAGCCATCAGCAGCAGTTCCTGTCATGCACTTGCAGAAAGGCCAGTATCCGAGGTAGACCTCAAGCTTCCTCTGCACATTCGGTAAGCGTGTCCACGAGACATTGTCAGAGTTAAACTGGGCAAAGATTGATACGTGCGTGGGTCAATTTGTAAACTTGTGTCCAGCAGATACACAGAGATTTAAATGTTATCTTTCTCATGTGCCTAGTCAGAGTCAGACCGTACACCATGGAAACAGGCCCTTTGGCCCACATTGTCCATGCTGAACCAACTTGGTCTACTCAGCTGGCCCTATTTGCCTGCATTTGGCCCACTCTCCTCCTTTCCAGATATCCATCCAATGTCCTAAATGGCTGGTGTTATGGCTGCTCTCAATGGTACCGAGATGAGAAGTTTGTTCATGTGGAGGGTGGTGAATCTTTGAACTATATACCCCATAGGCTCGGTCATCTAATTCATTTACAACAAATGTATTAGATTTCTGGTTATTAATGGAATCTAGGGAGGGGGACAGCAAGCTGGCACCAGGGCAAGTGTGTGGCCACGATCTTAGTGAAAGGCAGAGATGTCTCAAGTTGCCTATGCTTCCTATTTCTACATTCTTGCTTCATCTTCACGTTGGATGGATGAAGAAACCAGTTGTTTTACTGCACCCCATATATAACACACACTGGAGCCACATGTACGGAGTGATTTTCAATATTAAGATATACAACAGAATGCATTAGAGCAACTTAGGATTTTCTTGCACACACATTCCTAAGTGCAACTGTGAACAAGTTGGGCCACATGGTACTTGAGTAGCTAATACAAATTCCAAAGATATCTATACAAAGGGAAAAAAATTATATATATACCCCCAGCACCTGTTGGTCTGCTTCCAATATAGAGATATGTAGTAAGGAACAGCAGATGCTGGCTTATACTGAAGATATGGACACAAAATGCTGTGGGTCAGGCAGCATAGCTGGAGAAGGAATAGGCACATTTCGAGTTGGAATCCTTCCTGTGTCTGAAGAAGGGTTCCAACTTTTCCTTTTCTCCAGAGATGCTGCCTGACCTTCAGTTACTCCAGCATCTTGAGTCCAATACAGAGATCTTGTCCAAATTTATAGCCAAGATAGATTTATGGGCTAAACGATTCAAATTGGCTGGAATCCAGTGCAGTAAATATGTCTGGCTCCAGTCGGCTTGAGAGGTCCACCCCTCTGCCCTTGTGTTGCAAGACCTTTGCTGCTGAACTTTAAGACAAAGCAGTTCTAGGACAAATGACGAAAGTAAAACACAAGTTGAAGGCGGAGTATGTTGTGCCACAGGGCAACGTTATCAATGAAACCGCGGGGAATATCCAAGGCAGAGAATATTCTATTGGATTGAAGTAATTGTATGGCACAGCAGGGGAAAGGGTCTTGGGAAGTTTATTTAGCTACACTTGAATGGCCTGTACTATTTCAGGCCATGAGGACTGGTGGGACTCTGCATCCAGCAGTCCTCTGAGGGAGAGGCCAAAGCATCACATCCCTGAATTTATGCTTCAAGTAAATAGCCCCTGGTTCTAAATTTTCCACGGTAGACAGAAATGCTGGAGAAACTCAGCGGGTGCGGCAGCATCTATGGAGCGAAGGAGATAGGCAACCTTTTGGGCCGAAACCCCTCTTCAGTCGGATGTAGGGTGGGGGGAGGGTGCAGGGAGAAGCTAAATTTTCCACACAAGAAACAGTGGGAAGGGGCAGGCTGTTCCCATCCGAGGGGTAAATTGGGAAATTAGAGGATTCACTAACAGTGCAGGGCAGCAAAATGAGAATTTTAACAAGGAAGGGATGGTGCATTGACTCTAATGGACTGTGTAAAATTGTTTCAAAGCAGGAAAATAGCAGAGAAACAAAATTCTAAATACATGGACAATAGGTGCAGGAGTAGACCAGTTGGCCCTTCGAGCCAGCACCGCCATTCACTATGATCATGGCTGATCATCCACATCCAGTATCCCGTTCCTGCCTTCTCCCCATATCCACTGACTCCGCTATCTTTAAGAGCCCTATCTAGCTCTCTCTTGAAAGCATCCAGAGAACCAGCCTCCACCGCCCTCTGAGGCAGAGCATTCCACAGACTCACAACTGTGTCAAAAAGTGTTTCCTCGTCTCCGTTCTAAATGGCTTACTCCTGATTCTTAAACTGAGCCCCCTGGTTCTGGACTCCCCCAACATCGGGAACATGTTTCCTAATTCTAGCATGTCCAAACCCTTAATAATCTTATACGTTTCAATAAGATTCCCTCTCATCCTTCTAAACTCCAGAGTATATCACTTATGAACTTAACCACTGCGTTAAGTATTCAAGGACTCTGCTTCCACCAGCCTTCAAAGCATCACAGCCCTAATTTTCTGTCTGAAGTGAGATAACCACTGGTTCTAAATGTCCCCCATAAGAAAACAGTCGCTCGACATCCTTGTATCATGGCAATGCACGTTAATTAAGTCATCCCTACTCTTTAAAATGTCAATCAACCATGATCACCTTGAATGGCGGTGCTGGCTCGAAGGGCCGAATGGCCTAATCCTCCACCTATTATCAGTTGACTATTGTCTATAACATGATAGGTGATGGAGAATTAATGGTACAAATAAAAATAAAAATGTAATCAGATAGAGATTTGCAAAAGGACCACGCTTCGTAATTCCAACACTCCAGGATGCTTTTACTCTATTTGTTCTGCAAGAATCTATCAACCACTGCCTTAGAATATTGAAGGACTGCTTCCACCATCCTCAAGAGGAAGTGTCTAAAGATTCATTGGACCCAAAGCAGCGCCTATCCATGTTCTCCAGGCATAGTGCCTGACCCGCTGAGTTACTCCAGCACTTTGTGTCTTGTTTGTACACCAGCGTCTGCAGTTCCTCGGATCCACACTCCGGGAAACTTGATGTTCAGAGGAAAAGGGCAAAGGAGGCCAGCAGCCCATGAATTAACTAACGAAGATGGAGGCAGTGGACAGGAGCAATCCAAACTCAATGTCAAACAGAATAAGGGTTTAAGAAGGAACTGCAGATGCTGAAAAATCGAAGGTACACAAAAATGCTGGAGAAACGCAACAGGTGCAGGAGCATCTATGGAGCGAAGGAAATAGGCAACGTTTCGGGCCGAATCTCTAGAAGGGTTTCTCCAGCATTTCTGTGCACCGTCAAACAGAATAACTTTGACTGGGGCTATGAAACAGAAAAGGTTGGTAGGATTTGTACACGTCCCCGAACAGTGGTGGCGAGGCAGTGCTATGCAAAAATTAAACAAAAATCAGGAAATTAGAGGTGCATGTAGCAAGGCAAATACAATGATTAACAGGGCCTTATCTACATATAATCAAATGAGGATTTGAATGTATACCATAGAACAGTAGAGCACAGGAACAGGCCCTTTGGCCCATCATGTCTGCACCAAGCATGATGCCAGGTTAAACAAACCACCTGCTCACGGGTAGACATAAATGCTGGAGAAACTCAGCGGGTGAGGCAGCCTCATGCAATCCTTGCATGTCTCACCCGCTGAGTTTCTCCAGCATTTCTGTCTACTTTCGATTTTTCCAGCATCTACAGTTCTTTCTTATAGTTCACAAAGGGAGCGCCCTTATGTTCACAAAGGGGTGCGTGGCCGTGCTGGCGGCTTAGCGCAGGATACGGTACAGCCTGCGCCCGGCCGGATGGTTACGGGGAAACAATCCGCCTGCAGGCTGGATGATTTAGGGTAACGGGCCCCATTCGGCCCGGGGGTCATAGGTTGGCGACCTCTGGTGTAGGATATTACTAGTAGCTACGTTACAAAACTTGCCTTTAGCGGCGCTGCAGTTGTCACTGGCCGTGCACACGACTTTAGCGCCTTTGAGGGGGGGGGGGGGGGGCAGGGTTAAAATGCGGTTTTCCCCTGCCTTCCGGAGTTATATTTTCTTGGGGTGCAAGCTTTTGCTAAAGATTCGTTCCGACTGCCGGTATGTGAAATTTATTTATTTTAAATCGCCCGACTATTTCAGCGCTGGAGTAAATTAAAAATTAGCTTCAAATGCCGTGAACGCCGACAACGGGACGGATTTCACGTAGGGGACAGGGAAAGAAAAGCCATTTATGTTTACATATAAACTTGCTTATTAAGATGACCTTAATCCAAATTTCATGTTGCGAAACGGCGATTTATTCCCCATACGAACCGGCAGTATTTCTGCTGCCGATATGGGGTTTAAATTCATTGCAACCGCAACGGTCCAATCCATCGCGTTCCATAAAATCCCACTCGCAAGTTGATTTAAATGGCCATTAATTTACAGGCATTAAACACTGAATTCCTTCAATTTGGCCAATAAATTAATGACAATTAGATTTAAAAATCATGTCATATTGTGAATTATTGCATGAATGTTATTTGGACACTTAGGCTTTTAAAAAAATGTTCATATTTTCTTAAGAAATGGATAGATGTTTAGATCTAGTAATTGAATGTTGTAATTAGCTACAATTGGGTAACTAACTAATTATATGCTTTAATTTCAGGTCATCCAAGTAAGATTGAAGCATTCTGAAACAAATATGAAACAATCTATAATAACTGAAAATTTCATTGAGTTCTCTTAATTTTTAAGAAAGTTATGGGCTTTTGACTGTTCTAGATCACAGCTTTTGTGTTAATTCAATGGAAAAGCAGTAGGGAACAAGATGCTAATTTCCGAGTATGAAAATGGCCCTAACGTTTTTAATACTGAAGATATGAAAGTGAATTGGGTGTCAAATTAAACTTATTTTGATGCTTTATCTGATGATGGGATAAATTGCAGACTTGATTTTTTAAATCTCAGAATTTTGTAACATCGCTATTACTAGTGTACGGGTATCGCTGGTCAGCGCGGAGACTGACGGGGCCTGTTTCCATGCTGTATCTTTAAAATAAACTAACAAATAGAAATGATTTTCGAGATCAGTGTGTTGAGGGACCCATGAGGTACACCAAGAAAAGGCTGGTTGATAAATCTGGTGGTTAAGGAGACTTTTAGGAACAATGGTCTGATATTTTATTTCCACCTGATGCCAATGTTTTAAAAATCAGAATAAAGAGTTGGCTCTGGTGGACTGAGAAAATACATTAAAATATGTGAAAATGGCTAATATTTAAAAAGTCGTGGCATTCTAAGGTAAAAAATCCAACAGGAAAAGTGGCCCAGCTGAAACTGTTAAGAGAACTTAAAATAACATTATGGAGACAAGGAGACTGCAGATGCTGGAATCTTGAGCCAGGAACAAATTGTTGTGAACCCACTGAATTCCTCCAGCAGTCCGAGTTTTTTTTCTTTGCTTAAAATAGTCTTAGATCAAAAGGAAATTGCACATAGTGTTGCCAAAAAGGGGGCTCTCACTGTGGGGAAAATTCTTCTGAATTCAGAGGTGGAAAATGCATTGATGTGGTGAAAGTGGCATTCTACAGTAAGTTAGTGGGGAGGGGAGGGGGGGGAGAACAGGCTGTGAACTAGTGTAGATGCCCAAAGGATACAAGATTAGCACAAGTTTTCATACAAAGCAAGGTAGAAGGAAGGGAAAAAATGGGCAGAGAGAAATTAAACAAACATTTTGTGCATTCCTTTATGGTAGAAAGATGGAAAATCTGCCAAGAATAGAGAACTGAAGGTCCACCATAAACAAGAACATCTCTTTAAAAATTACCAGATATATTTATTGGGTTGCTTACAATATCCAAGTAGGCATTGGGTATTCGTACAAAGTTCATAAGTGAAGGAGCAGAATTAGGCCATTCGACCCATCAAGTCTACTCCGCCATCCAATCTTGGCTGATCTATCTCTCCCTCTCAACCCCATTCTCCTGCCTTCTCCACATTGCGCCCAACACCCATGCCAATCAAGAATCTGTCAATCTCCACCTTAAAAATATCCATTGGCGGCCTCCACAGCCATCTGTGGCAATGAATTCCACAGATTCACCACCCTCCAACTAAAAAGATTCCTCCTCGTCTACTTTCTAAAGGTATGTCCTTTCATTCTGAAGCTATGGGCTCTGGTCCTAGACTCTCCCACAAGTGGAAACATCCTCTCCACATCCCCCATAACCAGACCTTTCACTATTCAGGAAGTTCCAATGAGGTCCCAGCCCCATCCTTCTGAACTCCACAGTACAGGCCCAGTTCCCGTCAAATGTCTGGACCGGCTAAGAGTTTTTAAGGCGATGGATGTGGAGACAATAAGTGCAGTCATTGTTATCTTCCAAAATTCTACAGTTTCTGAATGGTATCTCCAAATTGGAAAGCAGCAAATCTAACTACAGCTGCTCCTCGGGCTACGATGCGGTTACGTTCTGATGAACCAAAAATATCGCAAGTCGAAAACGATTTTAATACATTGCGATGGCGTGACCGGACGTTACATGCGGCTCGCTGCTGTTGCCGATCGTAAAGTTGAAATATCGCAAGTCGAAGCATCGTAAATCGGGGAGCACCTGTACAGTATTTAGTAAATGAAGGAGACAGATAATACAGAACGGGGCAATTAGCCCAACATCCACAGCAGGGAAAATCTTGCGAGAGCGTACCAAATCAGAATTGATACTTGCTGATATGAACTATTAGCAGCCTTCTATAGAAATTGCCACAATGCCTGGATTAGGTGCAGGTTGGACAGACTTGGAATTGTTTTCCCTGGAACACCAGAGGCTTGTGAAAGAAGTAGATGGCATAGACAGGGTAGACAGTCAACACGGATGGAAAAATCAAATACTCAAGGACATATCTTTAAAGTGAATGGGGCAAAGTCCAAAGGAGATGTGCAGAGCAAGTTTTTTTTATACACAGAGGATGGTGTGTTGCTGGAACATGCTGCCAGAGGTAGCGGTTGAGGAAGATACAATAGTGGCACTTGAAGAGATTTTTGGATAGGCACATGGAGATGCAGGGACCGGAGGGATATGGATTATGTGCAGGCAGATAAGTGTTGGTCTCAATAGACAATAGGTGCAGGAGTAGGCCATTCCGCCCTTCGAGCCTGCACCGCCATTCAATGTGATCATGGCCGATCGTCCCCAATCAGTACCCCGTTCCTGCCTCCTCTCAACATCAAGTCCGCCGCACTCATTGAAATGTTGAAAAGTGATGAAAAGCCAGAGGAGTGAGAATACCAGGACCACTAAAAATGTCCTTTGTAGCTGGCACCGAGTGGTCCTGGTCCTGGTCTGTTCCCACCATCAGATGCTCCCACCCCTTCAAGAGGGGTCCCACCTGACAGCATCACCCATCCTTTTTCTCCAGGGATGCTGCCCGGCCAACCGAGTTACTCCAGCACTTTGTGTCTATTTCAGGAAATACAGTCCTTTATTTCAGGATTTCAATACACCAGACATCTTGTTCTAATTATACAGCACTTGGTGGGGCTACATCTCGAATGTTATGTACAGGACTGGTCTCCCTGCTTTAAATATACCTTTTCGTATTTGAGTGAAATGAAATGGCAGCTAACTCCTGAAATAGTAATTTTGTCATAATTAAGCCAACATTGTCTTTCTAAGTATTGAAGAGTGAAAAGTGACCTCACTGTAGCATTTACATACCCTGTTTAAGAAGGAACTGCAGATGAAATATGGTATGTTTACTGTTATGCGTCTGGAGCATAAGAGTCAGGAAGTCACATTGTAGCTCTATACATCTTTGCTTAGGCCACGTTTAGAGTATTGCATGCAGTTCTGGTTGCCCTACTACAGGAAGGATGTGAGGCTTTGAAGTAGGTGACAGAAGGTTTATCAGAATGCTGGACAGTTTGAAAGGCAGAGGTTGGGCTAACTTGGGTAGACACAAAATGCTGGAGTAACTCAACGGGGCAGGGCAGCATCTCTGGAGAGAAGGGATGGGTGACGTTTCGGGACTCCCAGATTCTTCTCTCCTGTCCCGCTGAGGTACTCCAGCATTTTGTGTCTACCTTGGGTTTAAACCAGCATCTGCAGCTCTTTCCGACACATTTTGGACTAACTTGGATTGCTTTCTCCAAAGCATTTGAGGTTGAAGGGAGACCTGATAGACGTACACCACATTATGAAAGGCATTTGCAGCACAAGTGGACAGACAGAACCTTTTGAACCGGGTGGAATGTCAATGAGTAGAAGGCAGAGGAGATGTGTGGGGAAAGTTTTTGTTTTGTACACAGAGTGGTGGGTGCCTGGAACACATTGCCAGGGATGGCGATGGACATCCACACAATGGTGAGATTATTAGATAGGCACATGGAGATGCAGGAAGTAGAGGGATATGGATCACACTGAGATTTGTTTAGTTTAGCATGATGTTGGGGATAGGTACTGTGGGCCAAAGGGCCTGTTGCTATGATGATCTGTGTGCCCACAGCTAACATTCAAAGCAAGGATGGACTCCTATAGCCTCAAGATACCAGAGTAATGGGAGCACAACCTGGAAGACCCTCAACAGATTACGAGTGGAGCAGGGTAGGTGCAAATCACTTATGAAAGCATGGAACTACCAGGCAGAAGACACATGCAGCTGTGGAGCACTACAGACAATGTCCCACCTACTGGAGTGCGACAATGCCCCCCAGTGCAGCCCCCAGGACCTGGCTGAACCGACCCGACCAGCTGTGACCTGCGCCAGATACTGGCAGAACGACATCTTGAGATTGCAACGGACTCGAAGAAGAAGACCAGAGTAATGGAGGCTCTTTCTGCAGAAAAAATTCAGATGTTTGTGTTGGAAGGAACTGCAGATGCTGGTTTACACCGAAGATAGACACAAAAAGCTGGGGTAACTCAGCGGGACAGGCAGCAGCTCTGGCGAAAAGGAATAGGCAACAGTTCAGGTTGAGACCCTTCTTCAGAGTGGAGACCCTCCACCCGAAAACGTCACCTATTAATTATCTCCAGAGATGCTGTCTGGCCTGCTGAGTTACTCCAGCTTGCTTGCCTGAAACACAAATGTCATTGTTTTCCTGAATTTTGAAAAACGATTGAAAATTACATTTGAGGAAAACTATACTAAACCCATGTTTAAAAAAAACAGGAAGGGGGTGGGGATAATCAAAAACATGGGTTCATGAAAAGACAATGAGAGCTAATCTGTTCGTGAATATTAAATCGGGAGGGCATATTCATAAACGGAGACTGGATTTTTTTTGTTGCAGAAACGCAACCGGAATGCAGCAGCAATAATGCGATGTTGTACATTGATGCTGATTTCATCTGCGGCGGCAGACCCGAAACATGCAGCAACAGAATACTTCCTTTAGGAGCTCAAATAACACACATCTGGTTTTGTTCGCTATTGACGGGCGAGAGATCGCGTCGGTTTTCCCCTTTTTTTCGCCCTATTTTGCACTGCTGAAAAGGGGGCTTGTAAATGAGCATCGCTTAGTAAAAAAATAAGGGGGGGGGGGAGGGTGGGGAGCAGTTTAATTCAAAGGGCAGGAGAGGCGGGAGCTCTCCTTTGTATCTCAGCCTCCACGACTTGTATCCAACCCCTCACAGTCCCTTTGTTGCGTGGCATGCCAAATGTGTTACTTGGCACCTCTTTAAAATGAAGCCAATTAGCTGGACGGATTTCTGCATGCAGTTTATTTACCAAGGCGGAACCCCATTGAGATTTTTTTTTAACTCGTTTTCCGGACCGCTTTACAAAATACCGTTAACGGGATGCGGTTCAGCATCAAGATTTTTTTTTAATGCATGCAGAGAGAATGTGTGCATTAAATCATTCTGCAGGCGTGCGACCGTGGATGTGGTCAAATGGTTTACGTTTGGAAGCTCTTTTTATTCCACGCCCACCCTCAAAAACGGTGGTGGGGGGTTGGGGCGCTGGCAAGAACGTTATGGGATTGTTCGCTGCTCAATGCCTGGGCTGAAATGGAGGGACAAAGCAACCGTGGGCAGCTGCAAAGAGACCTCGTTTAATAACCCCCCCCCCCCCCTCCCCTCCTCCTTACATATTATGCTGGGGGAATTAAACTGTTGCGTGCAAGCCTTCTGCACACTTACAAAGTTATCATAACACACGTTGCATACAATAGGATCTTGTTTTACTGGGGGAGGTCTTGTAAATCAACAAGATGGTGGAATGAGGCAAGTGACCTTTCCCTTACCGAGTAATTAAATGCAGATTTATTTTTTTTTGGGGGGGGGGGGGGGCTTGATATAGCCGATGCATATTCACGGCATCACTCCAGGGTCGTTTCATTCAACAACCCCAAAAAGATCTGCATTTGGAAAGAAACACAGGAGCCATATTGTTGAAGCTATTCCAACTGAGCAATGCAATGTGGTCATCTGGAATGTTTGATATCTTGGGGAAAGGAAACACATTTCGTAGATGGCGATGATATATTAAGCTTTAAAAAATAACACCAAAAAATACTGGAGTTACTCAGCTGGTCAGGCAGCATCTCTGAAGGACACGGATAGGTGATGTTTTGGGTTGGGGAAGAAAGAACCCCTCTATAAAATTAGCAGGGCGAATTTCAGCATGCGGTCAGTTGCTTAGTAAGGCGGGACCTGTTGAGATTTTAACTCGTGTTTTAGTAAATAGTTAGCGAGCATCATTTCAGTATCAAATTTATTAGAATCTATTTTTCAAAATTGTAGGCACTTTCAGCCTAAGTGGGGTTGTGGGGGTGGGGGAGAAACACACTCTCCCACTTCATCAATGCATCATAAGTGGATCATACATTGGAGGCACAAGGAACTGGAGATTCTGGCTCACAACAAAATACACACCAAGTGTTGGAGTAATTCACTCGCTCTCCGAGTTACTCCAGCACTGTTTTTGTTTTACACATCGATCGTATATTCTCGGTTTAAGAGGCTCCTCCGTAGACTGGAGAAGGGATTGTACGAATCATCCACCCGGTCAGTCCTGGCATTAACCCTTACCATTAAAGATAAGACACAAAATGCTGGAGTAACTCTGCGGGACAGGCAGCATCTCTGGAGAGAATGAATGGGGTCGAGACCCTTCTTCAGACTGAGGCATTTTGTGCCCGTCTTCAGTGTGAATCAGCATGTGCAGTTCATTCTTACTACTCATTTTAGTCACGTGTCGTGTGTTGCAGTGGATTAGAACTACTTTGATAATGTTTTATAACATAAAGACTGCCAATAGCCGCCACTAGCACATTTTGGAATAGTATTATGTGTTGGAAGGAACTGCAGATGCTGGAAAATCGAAGGTAGACAAAAGTGCTGGAGTAACTAAGCGGGTGCAGCAGCATCTATGGAGCGAAGGACCCTTCTTCAAAATGCTTTTCCACACAGAGAGATGTGAGTCTGTGGAATTCTCTGCCTCAGAGGGCGGTGGAGGCCAGTTCTCTGGATACTTCCAAGAGAGAACTAGATAGGGCTCTTAAAGATAGCAGAGTCAGAGGATATAGGGAGAAGGCAGGAACTGGGTACTGAATGGGGATGATCACATTGAATGGCAGTGCTGGCTCGAAGGGCTGAATGGCCTCCTCCTGCACCTATTGTCTTTTGCCGAAAAGTATGATTGTCTCTTCTTTGGCAATATTGAAATTCTGATCACATCAACGATAAGATGGATGTGTTTAAGAAGGAACTGCAGATGCTGGAAAATCGAAGGTAGACAAAAGTGCTGGAGAAATTCAGCGGGTGCAGCAGCATCTATGGAGCGAAGGAAATAGGCAACGTTTGCCCATTTCCTTCAAGGTTTCGGCCTGAAACGTTGCCCATTTCCTTCGCTCCATAGTCAAGTCACTTTTATTTATATCGCACATTTAAAAAACAACTCTCGTTGGCCAAAGTGCTTTACATTTGGTAAAATAGTATAACAGTGGTTCATAGATTAAATACAAACATCACTACATACATATAGCCCTCGCTCAGAGGACACCAAGAAAGGCTTGGGAGTAGAGATGAGTTTTTAGTCTCGACCTAAAGGAGTCGATGGAGGGGGCAGTTCTGATGGGAAGAGGTGATGCTGCTGCACCCACTGAGTTTCTCCAGCACGTTTGTCTACCAACGATAAGGTGATAAGGGTTAGATATAGCTCATGGGGCTAGTGGAGTCAAGGGATATGGAGAGAAGGCAGGCACGGGTTATTGATAGGGGATGATCAGCCATGATCCCAATGAATGGCTCGAAGGGCCGAATGGTCTCCTCCTGCGCCTATTTTCTATGTTTCTCTGATGGATTTCTGCCACAATATTTAATTAAATCCCTTTTTTACCTTGGCGGATGGAGACGTTTCTGCCATTGGCAGCCTTGAGGACCACCTGTGGGTAGCTCTGCTCCAGAACGAACAGCTCGTCCTTGTTCACCTTGGTGCTTTTGCCGGACTTCATGGTGCCGGTGGGGCCGGAGGGAGCCAGGTACTTGCCCTCGCTGTCCCGGAAGGCCACCTTGCCGGACCTGAACTCCAGGGTGTAGCCGGTGGCCGGCTCCGGCAGCTCCACCAGTTGCCCGTCGCTGCGAAGGAGGCGGTGGTCGCTGGTCTGCACGCTGTACTTCTGGTCCTGGAAGACCAAGGTGATGAGCGAGTCCAGCCCCCAGGGACAGTCGCGGTCGATGGCGATCTCGTCCTTGGACGAGCTGAGGTGAGCGTACCTCTTCCTGGTCACGCTGAAGATGTTGGCCTGCGGGTGCATGGCGATGTGGAGGCTCCACTTCTCGGCCGCAGAGATGGTCTGGGCGAAGCACTGGATGCGGTCCTCGGTGCCCCCGAAGTAGCGCCGGTGAGGTTCGGACTGCAGTGACCAGCGGCCGTCGTCGTGGGCCACGATGAGGAAGCGGCAGTCGTCCGCCGGCTCCTCGCTGTCGCACGTCACCTTGCCGTCCTTGTCGGCCGCCAGGTATCTGCCCAGGTGGCTCTTGAGGAAGACGGCGCTGGTGTCCTCGCCCTTCTGCTCCAGGGTCCAGATCTGCTTCTTCTTCATGGTGGTGGCCGAGGCGTTGATCTTGAAGCCGAAAGCCTCGGCCGTCAGGTACTTCTTCCCGCAGTTGATGAGGCCGAACTGGATCTGCAAGCGGTGGCTGTTGTCGTTAGACGGCATGGTTGGTGTTGAGGAACAGCGAGATGTTGGGTGGAGAAGATGCTGTCTGTCTGTCTGTCTGTCTGTCTGGGCTGGGCTGGGCTGGAACCTTTCGCTTCAGCCTCTTGAGATGTTTATGTGGCGGTATGTGCTCAGTCCGCCTGCCTGCCTTTGTTCGCCTGCAGACCCCCTGTTCCAAGTAACACCACGATGGGATGTGATGCGATGCGACCTCCACCGCCAGGGCTGGTGTTGCTGCCGCCTCCGCTCTTATACCGCGCCTGACGTAGCGCTGGCGGGCGGCGCCCTGACTCAGACCGCCCAGTCTCTGCTCCTAACCAGACCTTCATTCATTCATTCAAGTCAAGTCAAGTTTATTCGGGCACATACACATACAAGTTGTACAGTGAACTGAAAAGTGGCAATGCTCGCGAATTGTGCAAAAAACAAACTACAAACAGAATTTTTCTCTATTTTATTTTGGCTTTGTAAATATTTGATTAGTGTATAAATGTAAATAATTTGGTGCACATGTAGCTGCTGGTGTACATATAGCTGCTGGTGTACATATAGCTGTTGGTGTACATATAGCTGCTGGTGTACATATGGTGTACATATAGCTGCTGATGTACATGTAACTGCTGGTATACATATGGTGTAGATATAGCTGCTGATGTACATATGGTGTACATATAGCTGCTGGTGTACATATAGCTGCTGGTGTACTTATAGCTACTGGTGTACTTATAGCTGCTGGTGTACATATAGCTGCTGGTGTACATATTGCTGCTGGTGTACATATGGTGTACATATAGCTGCTGGTGTACATATAGCTGCTGGTGTACTTATAGCTACTGGTGTACTTATAGCTGCTGGTGTACTTATAGCTGCTGGTGTACATATAGCTGCTGGTGTACATATAGCTGCTGGTATACATATAGCTGCTGGTGTACATATTGCTGCTGGTGTACATATGGTGTACATATAGCTGCTGGTGTACTTATAGCTACTGGTGTACTTATAGCTGCTGGTGTACATATAGCTGCTGGTGTACATATAGCTGCTGGTATACATATAGCTGCTGGTGTACATATTGCTGCTGGTGTACATATGGTGTACATATAGCTGCTGGTGTACTTATAGCTGCTGGTATACATATAGCTGCTGGTGTACATATTGCTGCTGGTGTACATATGGTGTACATATAGCTGCTGGTGTACATATAGCTGCTGGTATACATATAGCTGCTGGTGTACATATTGCTGCTGGTGTACATATGGTGTACATATAGCTGCTGGTGTACTTATAGCTGCTGGTGTACATATAGCTGCTGGTGTACTTATAGCTACTGGTGTACTTATAGCTGCTGGTGTACTTATAGCTGCTGGTGTACATATAGCTGCTGGTGTACATATACATGCTGGTATACATATAGCTGCTGGTGTACATATTGCTGCTGGTGTACATATGGTGTACATATAGCTGCTGGTGTACATATAGCTGCTGGTGTACTTATAGCTACTGGTGTACTTATAGCTGCTGGTGTACTTATAGCTGCTGGTGTACATATAGCTGCTGGTGTACATATAGCTGCTGGTATACATATAGCTGCTGGTATACATATAGCTACTGGTGTACATATAGCTGCTGGTGTACATATGGTGTAGATATAGCTGCTGATGTACATATAACTGCTGGTATACATATGGTGTAGATATAGCTGCTGATGTACATATAGCTGTTGGTATACATATAGCTGCTGGTGTACATATTGCTGCTGGTGTACATATGGTGTACATATAGCTGCTGGTGTACATATAGCTGCTGGTGTACTTATAGCTACTGGTGTACTTATAGCTGCTGGTGTACTTATAGCTGCTGGTGTACATATAGCTGCTGGTGTACATATGGTGTACATATAGCTGCTGGTGTACATATAGCTGCTGGTGTACATGTAGCTGCTGGTGTACATGTGGTGTACACGTAGCTGCTGGTGTACATGTAGCTGCTGGTGTACATATAGCTGCTGGTGTACATGTGGTGTACATGTAGCTGCTGGTGTACATGTAGCTGCTGGTGTACATGTGGTGTACATGTAGCTGCTGGTGTACATGTAGCTGCTGGTGTACATGTAGCTGCTGGTGTACATATAGCTGCTGGTGTACATATAGCTGCTGGTATACTTATAGCTGCTGGTGTACTTATAGCTGCTGGTGTACATATAGCTGCTGGTGTACTTATAGCTGCTGGTGTACTTATAGCTGCTGGTGTACATATAGCTGCTGGTGTACATATGGTGTGCATATAGCTGCTGGTGTACATATAGCTGCTGGTGTACTTATAGCCGCTGGTGTACTTATAGCTGCTGGTGTACTTATAGCTGCTGGTGTACATATAGCTGCTGGTGTACTTATAGCTGCTGGTGTACTTATAGCTGCTGGTGTACATATAGCTGCTGGTGTACATATGGTGTACATATAGCTGCTGGTGTACATATAGCTGCTGGTGTACATATAGCTGCTAGTGTACATGTAGCTGCTGGTGCACATGTGGTGTACATGTAGCTGCTGGTGTACATGTAGATGCTGGTGTACATATAGCTGCTGGTGTACATGTGGTGTACATGTAGCTGCTGGTGTACACGTAGCTGCTGGTGTACATGTGGTGTACATGTAGCTGCTGGTGTACATGTAGCTGCTGGTGTACATGTAGCTGCTGGTGTACATGTGGTGTACATGTAGCTGCTGGTGTACATGTAGCTGCTGGTGTACATATAGCTGCTGGTGTACATGTAGCTGCTGGTGTACATGTAGCTGCTGGTGTACATATGGTGTACATATAGCTGCTGGTGTACATGTAGCTGCTGGTGTACATATAGCTGCTGGTGTACATATAGCTGCTGGTGTACATATGGTGTACATATAGCTGCTGGTGTACATGTAGCTGCTGGTGTACATGTGGTGTACATATAGCTGCTGGTGTACATGTAGCTGCTGGTGTACATGTAGCTGCTGGTGTACATGTAGCTGCCGGTGTACATGTAGCTGCTGGTGTACATATAGCTGCTGGTGTACATGTGGTGTACATGTAGCTGCTGGTGTACATATGGTGTACATGTAGCTGCTGGTGTACATATAGCTGCTGGTGTACATGTGGTGTACATGTAGCTGCTGGTGTACATATGGTGTACATGTAGCTGCTGGTGTACATATGGTGTACATGTAGCTGCTGGTGTACATATAGCTGCTGGTGTACATGTAGCTGCTGGTGTACATATAGCTGCTTGTGTACATATGGTGTACATATAGCTGCTGGTGTACATATAGCTGCTGGTGTACATGTAGCTGCTGGTGTACATGTAGCTGCTGGTGTACATATAGCTGCTGGTGTACATATGGTGTACATGTAGCTGTTGGTGTACATATAGCTGCTGGTGTACATATAGCTGCTGGTGTACATATGGTGTACATATAGCTGCTGGTGTACATATAGCTGTTGGTGTACATATAGCTGCTGGTGTACATATGGTGTACATATAGCTGCTGGTGTACATATAGCTGCTGGTGTACATGTAGCTGCTGGTGTACATATAGCTGCTGGTGTACATGTAGCTGCTGGTGTACATATGGTGTACATATAGCTGCTGGTGTACATGTAGCTGCTGGTGTACATGTAGCTGCTGGTGTACATATAGCTGCTGGTGTACATATGGTGTACATATAGCTGCTGGTGTACATATAGCTGCTGGTGTACGTGTAGCTGCTGGTGTACATATGGTGTACATATAGCTGCTGGTGTACATGTAGCTGCTGGTGTACATATGGTGTACATATAGCTGCTGGTGTACATGTAGCTGCTGGTGTACATATGGTGTACATGTAGCTGCTGGTGTACATATAGCTGCTGGTGTACATGTAGCTGCTGGTGTACATGTAGCTGCTGGTGTACATATAGCTGCTGGTGTACATATAGCTGCTGGTGTACATGTAGCTGCTGGTGTACATGTAGCTGCTGGTGTACATATGGTGTACATATAGCTGCTGGTGTACATATAGCTGCTGGTGTACATATAGCTGCTAAGTTTGTATAAGATAATTATAAGCAGTTGAATAAGGGGTGGGAATTAATAAGCTTTGGCTTCTTCCTGCTCCTTTTCGGACACATACAATTTCATTTATTTATGGATATTGTTTATGACACTTAACAATATGACAAATATTCTTGTTTTGTTTTTTGTTAGCTGTTTCACACTTGCTTTTTATTCTTTTATTCTGTTCGAAATAAAGAATTAAATAAATAAATAAATAAACGGAACAGAATCACATCTTCACATATTACATATTTGTGGGAGGGAGGGAAGAAAAAAGGAAAAAACCCCAGCAATTTAAAAAAGACACCATACAAGAGTAAAATGGTGCAGTAAAGTGGTCCATCCACACTCTTCCCCCCCCCCCCCCCCCCCGCACCACCAGCCGCCGGCCACGCCGTCTGTGTCTGTCGGAGAAATAACACCAGCGACAACCATAGCCCTTCGGCCCGTCTCCTCCCATCCCGCCCAGATGCCCCTATTTGAGTACATGAGAAAGGCTGGAGATGAAAGTGACGCACCAGGGTGACATAAGCAGACAAAAGCTGTCAAATAAGGCAAGAAAAGGAGCGAAAAGTAAATAGACAATAGGTGCAGGAGTAGGCCATTCGGCCCTTCGAGCCAGCACCGCCATTCAATGTGATCATGGCTGATCAACCCCAATCAGTACCCCGTTCCTGCCTTCTCCCCATATCTCCTGACTCCGCTATTTTTAAGAGCCCTATCTAGCTCTCTCTTGAAAGCATCCAGAAAACTGGCCTCCACCACCCTCTGAGGCAGAGAATTCCACAGACTCACAACTCTCTGTGGGAAAAAGTATTTCCTCGTCTCCGTTCTAAATGGCTTACCCCTTATTCTTAAACCGTGGCCCCTGGTTCTGGACTACCCCCTACATCGGGAACATGTTTCCTGCCTCTAGCGTGTCCAAGCCCTTAACAATCTTATATGTTTCAATGAGATCCCCTCTCATCCTTCTAAACTCCAGAGTGTACAAGTCCAGCTGCTCCATTCTCTCAACATATGACAGTCCCGCCATCCCGGGAATTAACCTTGTGAATGGGGGGCAGAGGGAGGGATGTAGATGGAAGAGAGGAGGGGGGGGGGGGGGGGGATTCTCAGACTGTGTGACTGGCAACATCCGATGTATTCCTGGATAGCTGTTACAATTGTGTTTGAGGTTCAATCAATTGATGTGTGTTATTAATTTCCCCCCTTTTCTCTCTGCACGCCATTTATCTTTCCATATTGTTACTTTTGGCTTTTTCTTTTGGATAATTCTCCACCATGAGCCTGTCCATATTAACAGTAGGGAAAAAACACCAAGTGCTGGAGTAACTCAACGGGTCAGGCAGCATCCCTGGAGAGAAGGAATGGCTGATGTTTCAGGTCGAGACCTTTCTTCGGACTGACTATCTGAACTGACTATCAGTCTATCTTTGGGCCAGGCAGCATGCCTGGAGAACATGGATAGGTGACGTTTCTTCAGGCTGAAGGGAATGGGAGTTATTACAGTGGCCTGGCCCTTCATCGACGTCGCTGAAAGTCCAATCTTCATCCCAGTGCAAAGCACAAAGTACTGGAGGAATTTACGGGTCAGGCAGTGTCTTCAGTCTGAAGAAGGGCCTCGACCCGAAACATCACATATCCACATTCTTCAGAGATGCTGCCTGACCTGCTGAGTTATAGTCATAGAGTGATACAGTGTGGAAACAGGCCCTTCAGCCCAAATTGGCCAAACCGGCCAACATGTCCCAGCTACACTAGTCCCACCTGCCCGCGGTTGGCTCATATCCCTTTAAACCTGTCCGATCAATGTACCTGTCTGTTTCTTAAATGTTGGGGTAGTCTCTGCCTCAACTACCAGCTTGTTCCAGACACACACCACCCTTTGTGTGAAAAAGGTAGCCCTCTTAATCCTATTAAATCTTTTCACCTTAAACCTATGCCATCTTGTCATTGATTTATCTACTCTGGGAAAGAGACTCTGTGCATCTACCTGATCTATTCCTCTCATGATCTTATACACCTCCATAAGATCACCCCTCATTCTCTGGCGGTCCACGGAATAGAGACCCAGTCTACTCAACCTCTCCCTACAGCTCAGGCCCCCTAGTAGAAACATAGAAACATAGAAAATAGGTGCAGGAGTAGGCCATTCGGCCCTTCGAGCCTGCACCGCCATTCAATATGATCATGGCTGATCATCCAACTCAGTATCCTGTACCTGCCTTCTCTCCATACCCACTGATCCCTTTAGCTACAAGGGCCACATCTAACTACCTCTTAAATATAGCCAATGAACTGGCCTCAACTACCTTCTATGGCAGAGAATTCCAGAGACTCACCACTCTCTGGGTGAAAAATGTTTTCCTCATCTCGGTCCTAAAGGAATTCCCCCTTATCCTTAGACTGTGACCCCTTGTTCTGGACTTCCCCAACATCGGGAACAATCTTCCTGCATCTAGCCTATCCAACCCCTTAAGAATTTTGTAAGTTTCTATAAGATCCCCCCTCAGTCTTCTAAATTCTAGCGAGTACAGGCCAAGTCTATCCAGTCTTTCCTCATATGAAAGTTCTGACATCCCAGGAATCAGTCTGGAATCAGTCTAGTCCTGGCAACATCCTTGTAGAATCTGAAGAAGGGTCTCGACCTGAAACGTCACCCATTCTTTCACTCCAAAGATGCTGCCTGTCCCGCTGAGTTACTCCAGCTTTTTGTGTCTATCTTCGGTTTAAACCAGCATCTGCATTTCCATCTTACACACCTTTGCAAATCTTCTCTGTATCCTTTCCAGCTTGACAACATATTTCGTATAACATGGTACACCGACCTGAACACAACACTCTGAATGCGGCCTCGCCAACGTCTTATACAACTGCAACTTGACCTCCCAACTTCTAAGATAGACACAAATAGCTGGAGTAACACAGCATGACAGGCGGCAACTTCTATACTCAATACACTGACTGATGAAGGCCAACGAGCCCAAAGCCATTTTGACCACCTTATCTACCTGCGACTCCACCTTCAAGGAACCATGCACCTGCACTCTGAGATCCCTCTGCTCTACAACACAGAGCCCTACCATTCACTGTATGTTCTGCCCATGGTAGACTTCCCAAAATGTAACACCTCACATTTCTCTGTGTTAAATTATCAACCTTTCCTCAGCCCACCTGGCCAATCGATCAAGATCCTGCTGCAAGTTTTCACAACCATCTTCACTATCTGCAAAACTACCCACTTTCTTCTGAAGAAGGGTCTCGACCCGAAACGTCGCCTATCTCCTTCGCTCCTTAGATGCTGCTGCACCCGCTGAGTTTCTCCAGCTTTTTGTGTAACCCTCGATTCTCCAGCATCTGCAGTTCCTTCTTTAACACTTTTGTATAATCTGCCAACTCCAGCACTTTGTGATTCTATCCCTGTATTCATGGCAGGTCAGGACTGGTTAATGTCACCTTTACAGATGAACATTAATGTATGGTAGACACAACATGCTGGAGGAACTCAGCAGGCCAGGCAGCATCTCTGGAGAGAAGGAATGGGTGACGTTTCGGGTTGAGACCCTTCTTTAGACTGATTCATTAAATGTAACATTGAGATTACTTCTAAACTTTTTCTCTTCCTTGCAGTTTGTTGCCAATCCACTTGCCTCATGCTTCCAAAAAGCTGGGTAAGAAACATCTGTTTTTCGTTTGCTGGAAGATGAGGTGGAGCAGTGAATCAAGATTGTTTTATTGTCATGTGTCCCAGATAGAAAAATGGAAATCTTATTTGCAGCAACACAACAGAATATGTAAACACATAACTCTGTAAACAATATAATAAACACGATACTGGTTTGTTTTTCTTGCTTATTATATTGTTTACAGAGTAATAAGTTTACATATGTCACATATGTTTCCATAAGTCACGTAGATACATAGAGAATAGGTGCAGGAGTAGGGCATTTGGCCCTTCGAGTCAGCATCGCCATTCAATGTGACCATGCCCCATTCCTGCCTTTTCCCCATATCCCTTGATTCCACTAGCCCTAAAAGCTCTATATAACTCTTTTGAATGCATCCAGTGAATCGGCCTCCACTGCCTTTTGAGGCAGAGAATTCCACAAATTCACAACTCTCTGTAAGAAAACATTTTTCCTCATCTCACTTCTAAATGGCCCACCCCTTATTCTTAAACTGTGTCCCCTGGTTCTAACATGTTCCTTGCATCTGGCGTGTCCAATCCCTTAATAATTTTATATGTTTCTATAAGATCCCCTGTCATCCTTCTAAATTCCAGTGAATACAAGCCCAGTCGCTCCATTCTTTCATCATATGACAGTCCTGCCATCCCGGGAATTAACCTTGTGAACCTACGCTGCACTCCCTCAAATAGCAAGAATGTCTTTCCTCAAATTAGGACCTATCCCTTTTCTCCAGAGATGCTGCCTGACCTGCTGAGTTACTCCAGCTTTTTGTGTCTATCTTCTATACACCCACACACATATAAATGAACAAATATATATGTGTGTTTATATACATACAAACACACACATACACTTAAAACAAACAAATAATAATAGTGCAAAAAGACAAAACCAATGTCCCCCAATCTATGTAGATAAGAGCATATTTGGAGGTTGTAGTGTGTAATAGCCTGATGGCTGTAGGGCAGAAGCAGCTCCTGAACCTGGACGTTACAGTTTTCAGGCTCCTGTACCTTCTTCGCGATGGCAGGGGTGGAATGAGAGCGTGGCCAGCCAGGGTGGTGCGGGTGTCTGACGATGCTGGGCTGTGTCGCTTCTCGGTATCACTACACCCCCACACCACCACACGTCCAGGTGCCACCACGTAATGGTAACCATGGTGAATAAGCCACCTGCTTGCACTGCAGCAGTTATAGCTATGCCGCTAGCCTCTGATTCTAACCATCCAAGCCTGTACAGAGTTTGTACGTTCTCCCCGTGACCGCGTGGGTTTCCCCCGCATGCTCCAGTTTCCTCCCACACCCCAAAGACGTACAGGTTTGGCGGTGAATTTGGGTTTGGTAAAAAAGGTTGTAAATTGTCCCTGGCGTTGTATGCAGCATTGTGCTAGTGTACGGGTGATGGCTGGTCAGTGCGGACTCGGTGGGCCGAAGGGCCTGTTTCCGCACTGCATCTCTAAACTAAACTAAATTAAACCAATATAGCACTGGCAAAGTATAGCACTTGCAGTATCTGTGTCCTCATCCAGGTCTGCATCTCTGCCATGCTCCTGGTGGGTGGACCTGAATCAGAAGACTATGGGTTAAATTGAGACATGATCAGTCTAAGCTAACACTGCAGTGCAGTACTGAGAGGCACTGTTCCAGACAAAGCTGTCTTTCAGATCAGACTAAAAGACTGCATTGTCAATAACCTATTTGCTCTGTTGGGTGAATGTGAAAGAATCCATGGCATTATTTTGAAGTTATCGCGGCGGCCTGGCCAAATTTATCTCTCCCTCAACATCACTGAAACTCCAATCTATATCCCAGTCTCTATCTCCCCTGACTCTCAGTCTGAAGAAGGGTCTTGACCCAAAACGTCAACCGTTCCTTCTCTCCAGAGATGCTGCCTGTCCTGCTGAGTTGCTCCAGTGTGGAATATTATAAGACACACACACACACACACACACACACACACACACACACACACACACACACACACACACACACACACACACACACACACACACACACACACACACACACACACACACACACACACACACAATAAGCTCTATATATATATACAATGAGAGAGCCATACAGCATGGAAACAGGGCCTTTGGCCCAACTTGCCCACACCGACCAATATCTCCCACATACACTAGTTTTACTTGCCTGCGTTTGGCCCATATCCCTCTAAACCTGCCCTATCCATGTACCTGTCCAAATGTTTCTCAAAAGCTGCGATAGTCCCTGCCTGAACTCGCTCCATACCTCTGTAATCTATCTTTTATTCTTACTAAAAGAGTAATCTTCTTGTTTATGCCGAGGATGTTTCAACTGCAGTACACCTCAATGACCTAAAATGACCGTACACCCTTTTATTGTGTAGTCTGCCATTAATCATTAGTTAATAAGCCATTGTCATGCAATAAACACCTCAGAATGTGTTAATGCCATCGTCATAAAATCTGAAAATAAGCAGTTGTGTCAACAGTATTGATTGTTATGGCTAGTATTTATCACCATGAGTTGTCTGTCTGAGTGCTGTTTTATAAAGTCTGCCTTGGTGTTTAACGTCAGTTACGTACTCAGTTGTGGCTTTGGATCATTCACATTTGCTAAGGCCATTGCTCCACATCCTTGTAGTTGGGATCTCACTGTTAATTCCTACTTGCTGCAGCTCCACAGCCCCATTTACACAATTACACACAGATAAACGGCACAACCGTTGAGTTGTGGCCTCGCTGCGCCAGACACCCGTTTTCGATCCAGACTACGGGTGCTGCCTCTGCGGAGTTTACACGTTCTCCCTGTGGCCGCATGGGCTTTCGCCAGGTGCCCCGGTTCCCACTCTCCTAGGTTTTGTAGTTTAACTGGCTCCGTTAAAGATTGTAAATTGTCCCCTGCGTGTAGGATATAGTGTTAGTGTACGGGGTGATCGCTGGTCGGTGCGGACTCGGTGGGCCAAAGGACATGTTTCTGCGCTGTTAAACTAAACCAAATGAATTAAAAAATGGCTGTGCACTAAAAGTGAGCTCAATTTAGGTCCTTTGTGGATCCCTTTTACAGAAGCACTTTCTTATCAGTCCGAAGAAGGGTCCTGACTCGAAGCATCACCGATCCATGTTCCCCCGGGATGCTGCCTGACCCGCTGAGTTACTCCAGCACTTTGTGTCTTTCTTAACAAATCTTGAATTTAGAAGATTGAGGGGGGATCTTATAGAAACTTACAAAATTCTTAAGGGGTTGGACAAGCTAGATGCAGGAAGATTGTTCCAGATGTTGGGGAAGTCCAGAACAAGGGGTCACAGTTTAAGGATAAGGGGGAAGTCTTTTAGGACCGAGATGAGAAAAAAAACATTCACACAAAGAGTGGTGAATCTGTGGAATTCTCTGCCAATGAAAGTAGTTGAGGCCAGTTCATTGGCTATATTTAAGAGGGAGTTAGATGTGGCCCTTATGGCTAAAGGGATCAGGCGGTAAGGAGAGAAGGCAGGTACAGCATACTGAGTTGGATGATCAGCCATGATCATATTGAATGGCGGTGCAGGGCCAAATGGCCTACTCCTGCACCTATTTTCTATGTTTCTATGTGTGTTATCTCTCTAAAAATGGGTTGATTTGTATACCTCTGTAATATCACCAATACAAGAGTTAAGAGTTAACAATGAAATTCTGACTTGCAGCTGCATAGCAGCACTGTAAGCACAATACTTAGATAATATATCATAAAGCAAAATTCAATAAATCCATAATCCTAATATCAGTACACAAAAACCCAAAGGCCTTGGAGCAAACAAAGACAGTGCATAGAGAGAGAGTTGAGAGTGTTTATAACAAAACAAGGAATTATTACTTGCTGCAGCTTTGCAAGCCTGCTTACACAATTACACACAGATAAATATATAATAATCATAATACAATTAACTACGGTCATAAGGGATAGTAGTAGAATTAGGCCATTCGGCCCATTAAGTCTACTCCGCCATTCAATCATGGCTGATCTATCTCTGCCTCCTAACCCCACTCTCCTGCCTTCTTCCCATAGCCTCTGACACCCAAACTAATCAAGAATCTATCTATCTCGGCCTTAAAAATATCCACTGATCCACAATTAACAATCTGTAATACTTGGTAAACAGACAAGAAGATTGTTAAACCAAACTACTGTATGTCGTGTAATGCAAGCAATGAGGGTCATATTTGCGGAGGTTGGGTTGTGGTTCGTGTTGTGCTGTTTGCAGGAGTCTAATCACCCAGTCTGTGAAGAAATGACTTCTCAGATCTCTTTTAAATACTTCCCCTCTCACGTTAATCCTATCCAGGAGCTCTTGATCACTGTTGCTTTTTGCCTATCGTTCATTCATTTGTTCTATTTATCTTCTACATCTCTCGTTCCCCTTTCCCCTAAGAAGGGTCTCGATCCAAAACGTCACCCATTCCTGTTCCCCAGAGATGCTGCCTGTCCCGCTGAGTTCTATCTAGTTCTGGACTGTCGTAGCCTGGGAAAAGCTTGTGGGTTCACCTTATCTATGCCTATTATTATTTTGTATACCTCTAGAAGGTCATGCCTCAGCCTGTTGTGCTCCAGGGGAAAGATGTCCTTGTCTATCCAATTTCTCTTTGCAACTCAACCCCTTGAGTCCTGGCCAAATCCTCATGAATCTTTACTGCTACCCTTTCCAGCTTATTGATGTCCTTGTGCATTGTTGCCAGAACTGCACACAATATTCCAAACAGGGTCTCACCAATGTCTTGTACAGCTGTTGTGTGGCACGGTGGCGCAGCAGTAGAGTTGCTGCCTCACAGCGCCAGAGACCCGGGTTCAATCCTGACTACGGGAGTAGGGAGTTTGCACATTCTCCCTGTGACAGCATGGGTTTTCTCCGGATGCTCCGTTTTCATCTGTACTTCCTAGTTGTGCAGCAATTCGGGGAGCAGCTCTCTGCCATAGGGGCCAGGTGATTGGGGAGGACCTCTGTAGCATGGAGACACTTCTCTGACAGGGTGCAAAAGAGGATTGGGACCAGGTATGTGGCCAACAATGTGGCTGGGAGCTGGATCACAGGTACGGATGGTAGGTGGACAGGCATCGGGCTGTGGAAGTGGGGAATGGGGCCAGTGTTGGGATGGGAATACTTTGGGGAATGGGGTCAATTTTGGAATGGGAATATGTTGGGATGGGAATAATTTGGACTGTGAATAGTTTGGGCTGGGAATAGTTTGGGGAATGGGGCCAACTTTTGGATGGGAAAACTTTGGGATGGAAATCATTTGGGGAATGGGGTCAACTTTGGAATGGGAATATGTTGGGTTGGGAATAGTTTGGAATGGAAATCCTTTGGAATGGGATGGAAATAGTTTGGAATGGGAATATTTTGTGGAATGAGGTCAACTTTGAGATGGGAAGACTTGGAATGAGATCAACTTTCAGATGGAATATTTTGGGGAATGGGGCCAGGTATGTGGACAGAATCCAATAACTGTACTGTAAAGGGAATCTAGCTGTGTTGTGTGTTCTGTCTCAGTGGACTTAACTTGTGTCTGGTTAGTGAGTCCGTTTGTGGATTCAATGATGGCTGTGTGTTTTAAATGTATGAATTAAATATAGTATACCTACAATACATTATTTGGGTTTGACTGACTTCCTTCAAAATCTGTTGTAATCAGTTCTTAATTATATTGCCGCACACGTTGGTGTTATCTGCTTCTCAATGCTGCATCTTCAATGGTTCCATATTTTGGATGTAACAACAAATCAGGGTCCCTGCCCCTGTTGCTCTTTGCTGGATGCAAGCAAATTCATGTCAATATTTTGAAGAAGGATAACGATTTTACTCTTACACCCTTGCCAATATAACCATCTGAAGAAGGGTCCTGACTCGCAATGACGTCTGTCCATTTCCTGCACATATGCCTGCTAGCGCCAGAGACCGGTTCAATCCCGGCCTCGGGTGGTGTCTTTGCGCACTGGGACGGCATGGGGTCCCCCTGCGTGCTTTGGTTTCCTCCCACATCCCAATGACGTGCAGGTTTGTTGGTTAATTGGCCTCTCTGAAATGTCGCTTGTGTGGCGGGAGTGGATGTGAAAGTGGGATAACAAAGAACTCGTGCGAACGGGTGATTTATGGTCGGCGTGGACTTGAAAGGCCCCTTTTCCATGCTGTATCTCTAAACTAATGTCCAGTCTACAACTCGATTTGAAAATGTATATGTTGCTCCTTGAATGATTCATTATATTAGTAATGTCTGGGATTGGTGGCTGTACACTCAAAACCTGTTCATTGCTTGAATAAACATGTCCCATCTACAAGTGCATCCAACTCATCAGGTCGGTCCATTGCTGGAGCTGTTTATTTGCGTCGAGAGCAGTTTAGGTTTACGGCACCTTGCTAAATCACCCTGTATGGCAGATGTGACTTGTTTTGATCTTAGAATTAACGAAAACAAAGGTTCAAAGGTCAGTTTATTGTCACATGTACCAATTAAAGTGCAGTGATATGTGAATTACCATACAGCCATACGTTAAAAAAAGCAACAAAACACACAACCACATAAACGTTAACGTAAACATCCACCACAGCGGATTCCCCACATTCCCCACAAGGTGACTATTAGCAGGGCATACAGCTGCGCCAGGTGCCCACATGCGTACACCTGGTCTAACCAGGTTACCAGGGTCATTTGTGATATAAGTGAGTCATGCATGTGGCACAGCATGAATTAACCTTCAAGACACAGTGCCATTTAGACAGTTGCCAACAGCTGGAAAGTATACAGAGAAGATTTACTAGAATATTACCAATGATCAGAGAGCAATTATGTTACGGAACTAGAGGATTAGGTTAACAAACGGCACCACTGCTTCCTCAGAAGGCCAAGGATATTCGGGAGGGACAACCAAAACGTCACCTATGCATGTTCTCCAGAGATGCTGCCTGACCCGCTGAGTTACTCCAGCACTTTTATTTTTGTAAACCAGCATCTGTAGTTCCTTGTGTCTAATAGAAAAAGCCCTTGGGAATAGATGAGAAGGCCGACACAGTGGCGCAGCGGTAGAGTTGCTGCCTCGCAGCGGCAGAGACACGGGTTCGATCCTGACATCGGATGCTGTCCGTACGGGGTTTGCACGGTCTCCCTGTGACCGCATGGGTTTTCTCCGGGTGGTCTGGTTTCCTCCCGCACTCTGAAGACGTGCGGGTTCGTGGGTTAATTGGCTTTGGTAAATTATCCCTAGTGTGCAGGATAATGCTAATATTTGTGGTGGTTGCTGGTCGGTGCGGACTCGATGGGCCAAAGGGCCTGTTTCCACACAAAAGTCTACAAATTGATATCCAATAGCTTCAATTTGTATTCAGATCCAAAGACTTTGAACTGGTGTCGGTGCCACATTAACCATTGGGAACCAACTAGTAAGGTTGAATTTCCCCAGATTTAAGACCGGGACATAAATCTGCACAGCTATCCCGAGGGAAAGTTACTAAAATCCCAAATTCGCCCCGAGTTATGAATAATCCATTTGTGAAATATGAACAAAATCTGCATCAACATTTATTGTTGGAGAGAAAATAGTCCCCTCAAATTACCCAACCCCACTTCACTCAAGGTGCAGGGACACAATGATGGAAGTCAAGGGTGATTAATGTACTCTCTATGCTCACTCTGACCTCCTGTATCAGGGCTGTTTGAAGTCTGCTCCAGGCTAATATAAATGCTCCAATAGTTCAAAAGGTGCACAAAGCCTTTGTGTTTCATGAATTAAGGTTGTCAGCCCAGTTAAATCCCAGGGTTTAGTTTCCCTAAGCTCTCTTAAATCTGGCAATTTAATTCCCTGGAATCTATAAAGGAACATGGGATGAAAGCACAAGGGAACAAAAGGAAATGGAATTATTGATGATCGAATCCGCTCTTCACTAGTGGGAATGCCTTCTCAACTTGGACCTGTTCCTTGAAGTATCATGAAGTGACCACCTGCCCCCAGATGTAATGTTGAGGCTCCATCAGGCGCTGGTGAGGCCGCATTTACAGTATTGTGAGCAATTTTGGGCACAACATCTGAGGAAGGATGTGCTGGCTCTGGAAAGGGTCCAGAGGAGGTTTACAAGAATGATCCCAGGAATGAGTAGGTTACATAGAAACATAGAGAATAGGTGCCGGAGGAGGCCATTTGGCCCTTCGAGCCTGCACCGCCTGCATCATTCTGCCCATCAAGTCTACTCCACCATTCAATCATGGCTGATCTATCTCTCCCGCCTAACCCCATTTTCCTGCCTTCTCCCTATAACTCGTATTAATCAAGAATCTATCAATCTCTGCTTTAAACATATCCACTGACTTGGCTTCCACAGCCTTCTGTTGATTAGTATGGAAATCAGGGGTTATGGGGAGAAGGCAGGAGAATGGAGTTGAGAGGGAAAGAGAGATCAGCCATGATTGAATGGTGGTGTAGACTTGGTGGGCCGAATGTCTTAATTCTGCTCCTATAACTGATGAACATTATGAAAATCCAATGCCTACTTGGATACTGTAAGCATTGCTACTGTACCTATGATCATCAATGATCCAATTTCATTCGGATGGATTCCAGTTATGAGTGGCTTTGAACTGCAGCTCAAACAAAACCATCTCTACGTAGAACTTTGAACACTATAGCACATGAACAGGCCCTTTTTACCCACAATGTCTTTACCTAACATGATGCCAAGTACCCACAATGTGGGCACCTCACACGGTGCCAAGTTCAACTAATCTCTGTGTAGGAAGCAACTGCAGATGCTGGTTTAAACCGAAGATAGATACAAAGTGCTGGAGTAACTCAGCGGGTCAGGCAGCATCTGTGGAGAGAAGGAATGGGTGGTGTTTCGGGTCGAGACCCTTCTTCAGAGTGATAGGTGGATACGGGTGAGTGGAGTTTGATTAGCAGATGGATGGACAAAGGCCAGAGACGAGAAGAAGAGAAAAGGCTGCGAGATAAGGTGCGATGAGGCGTGCAATGTGAATCCAGAGGAAGGGACATACTGCAGGTGGAAGGGGTCAGGGGAAAGGAGAGCCATTTTTTATATCATCCCTGAATATCCATGTGACACACCTCGTTGAATGGTTTCAAACTTTAATCTTTTGTCAGCTCTGCTTCAATGGGAAAAGGCTTGCCTTAACTCGTTGACGTTTTGGTCAAGCTGCCAAAGCCTGGGATCTACTGCTCAACAAACACAGACATTGATGATAAATGCCTGTTGTGTCATGTATCTGAAGGCTGAGATGGTTTTCATAGGTTTAAGGTGAGAGGTTTAAGGCAAGACTGAATAGGAACCCGAGGGACAATTTTATCCCGCAGATGGTGGGGAGTATATGGAACAAATTGGCAGAGGAGGTAGTTGAGGCAGGTACATGGATAGGAAAGGTTTTGAGGTATGTGTGGCAAACACTGGCAAATGGAACTAACGTAAATGAGGCATCTTGGTTGGTATGGACAAGTTGGGCCAAAGGGCCTGTTTCCATGTTCTATGACTGTGACTCTATTCCAACTGTACTAAAGAGTAGCAACTGATGTCTTGAGAATATGAATGGAGGTATATTCTAGTTTTACTAAATGTAATTTGACATCTGTTAAGATTTAGGGGTGCACGGTGGTGCAGAGATAGAGCTCCTGCCTTACAGCGCAAGGGACCCTGGTTCAATCCTGACTACGGGTGCTGTCTGTATGGAGTTTGTATGATCTCCCTGTGACCGCGTGGGTTTTCTCCGGGTGCTCCCTCCAAAGATGTACAAGCTTGTCGGTTAATAGGCATCAGTAAAAAAAAAAGTAAATTGTCCCCAGAATGTTGGATAGTATTAGTGGGCCGAAGGGCCTGTTTCCACGTTGTATCTCTAAAGGTGGTAGTTGAGGCAGGTAATATAATAGCGTTTAAAAGGCAATTGGACAGGTGCGTGAATAGGAAAGGTTTTGAGGGACGTGGGCCAAACACTGGCAAATGGGACTAGCTCAGATGAGGGATTTTGGTGGGCATGGATGAGATGGGCCGAAGGGCCTGTTTCCGTACTGTGTGACTGTGATTCTATTCCAGCTGTACCAAAGGGTGGCAACTTACGTCTCGCGAATGTATACGGTGAAAACCAAAAAGTACTGGAAATACTCAGCAAGGGAGGTGGCTTCCAGTTTTACTAAATATACCGTGGCATATTAACAAGAAGGGAGAAAGCTGCCAACCTAAATTAAGGTGAAAAGAGGAAATATCTTGCCTGAGAGCAGAATTTCCATTATTTTCTGAGCCCTGTGGGACACGACGTGCTGGGATTGAAAGGCCAATAAGTGGTAATCTCAGGATTTCATATGAATGGATAATGAATAAATCAAGCAGTCCATTAATAACATTTATACATTATTCAGTAAGCAGCACCCATATATTTCTGCTCCAGCATGACAAAGGATTAATATCTAATGTTGAATGCCAAGGGGAATATATGCAACTATTAATCACAGCCTGCATAATGTGGAGAACGGACTTGGTGTGTTGCATAACAAGGGGAGCGTCGGTTAGATGGGGATGAATAATCTGTTTGTAGGTTAATCTCGGAGTTCAGAGGATATCGTAAAGCATGACAGGAAAGGTCATGTGCAAACTCGGAGTCTGCGATCACACTGCACACAGGATACCTTCTCTGATTCGAGACTTTACTTTAGACTTTAGAGATACAGTGCGGAAACAGGCCCTGCGTCGCACCAAGTCCGCGTTAAACAGCAATCACCTACGCGACAATTTTACAACTTACCGAAGCCCATTAGCCTACAAATCTGTACATCTTTGGCGTGTGGGAGCACCTGGAGAAAAGCCATGTGGTCACAGGGAGAACGTGCAAACTCCATACAGACAGCACCTGTAGTCAGGATCGAGCGTCTGAAGAAAGGTTTCGGCCTGAAATGTTACCTATCTCCTTCGCTCCATAGATGCTGCTGCACCCGCTGAGTTTCTCCAGCATTTTGTGTACCCTTGAGCACTGTAGGGATGTACCCAGAGACCATGGCCTTACATCGCCAGGGTCTCTGGCGATGTAAGGCAAATTCTACCGTTGCACCAATGTATCGCCTAATTACGGAGTTTGCATGAATATAATGCATTTCCATCTCTCCCACAAATATTCCAGAGCATTCTGTAAACAATGAATTGTTTAGAATATCATTTTACAATTTCACTGCCATCTGTGGAATGACTATCACATCACACTCAGCACCGGCTCCCCACAGGGCTGTGTGTTGAGCCCCTCCTTTATACACTCTACACCCATGATTGTGCCCCCGCCCACTCCACCAACACCATCGTCAAGTTCGCAGACGACACGACTGTGGTTGGACATATCTCAGGAGGAGATGAGACAGCCTACAGGGAGGAAGTCCAAAGACTGGCAGCGTGGTGTTCAGACAACAGCCTCATCCTAAACACCACAAAAACAAAGGAAATTACCATAGACTTCCGTAAGAACAGTGCAGCCCTCCAACCCCTATTCATCAATGGGGACTGTGTGGAAAGGGTCTCAGACTTCAGATTCCTGGGCACACAAATTGCGGAGGATCTCTCCTGGACCACAAACACCACCACAGTAGTCAAGAAGGCCCAGCAGCGACTCTACTTTCTGAGGATCCTCAGGAAAAACAACCTGGAAGCTGCTGGTGTCCTTCTACCGCTGCTCTATCGAGAGTGTGCTGGCGCACTGTATAACCACATGGTATGCCAGCCGCTCTGCAGCGGACAGGAGAGCCCATCAAAGAGTCATCAACACCGCCCAAAAAATCACTGGCTGCCCACTGCACTGCCCGCCCTGAAGGACATCTTCAGCTCTCGCTGCCTTGGCAGGGCAGCCAACATCCTGAAGGAACCTTCCCACCCTGGACACAACCTGTTCCACCTGCTGCCCTCTGGCAGACGGTACAGGTCTTTCAAAACGCGCACGAACAGACTCAGAGACAGCTTCTACCCCATAGCCATACGTGAGCTTAACAATGCAAAATAAGAAATAACACTCAGTTTTTTGGGGTTTTTTTAAAAATATGTATATATTTTTACCCTTCCTTATATTTTAATATTGTTCTTGTGAACCGCACCGTTGGATTGACTTTTAAATTTTGTTGCACCATGTGCAATGACAATAAAGAGATTCTGATTCTGACTAACATTTTATTTTGTCGTTCTTTGCTTAGTTTAGTGTCGAGATACAGCATGGTAACATGCTCTTCCCACCGTCCCACCGAGTCCACAGTGACCTTTGATCACCCATTCCCCCCCTTCTCATCCTAATCCCTACACACTCGAGGCAATTTACAGAAGCCAATTAATCTACAAACCTGCACGTCTTTGGGATGTAGGAGGAAACCCACGCAGTCACGAAGAGAACATGCAAACTCCGTGTAGGCAGCACCCGCAGTCAGGATCGAACCCGGGTCTCCAACGCCTTGAGGCAGCGGCTCTATCACTGCGCCTTGTGCCGCTGGTATTTGTACAGAGTCACCATCAATTTTAATATTGTACAGATTAATATTAAAACTGCTCTGTTAATGGCAGGATCCCTGGACAGCAAGGAGGTGAATAAACCAACTGATCTGTTTGAGATGGTTTGGGGAACAATAGGTTTGTAGGCAAATTGGCTTCTGTAAATTGTCCCTGGCAGGCCAGGTGTGCCTCTGCAAGAAGATAAGACTGCACGGTAAACTTTTGGTGACTTTGTTAGTGCCAGAAATATGGCAACTCTTTGTGTACTACTTTGGCGAGGTCTGCTGTGTGATTTTATTGGATTGTATGCAAAAACAAAGAATTTAGCTGTACCTAGGCACAAGTGACAATAATGTATCATTAACATAAAAACATAGAAAATAGGTGCAGTAGGAGGCCATTTGGCTCTTCAAGCCAGCACCGCCATTCATTGTGATCATGGCTGATCATCCACAATCAGTAACCCGTGCCTGCCTTCCCATACCCCTTGATTCCGCTAGCCCCTGGAGCTCTATCTAACTCTCTTTTAAATTCACTCAGTGAATTGGCCTCCACTGCCTTCTGTGGCAGAGAATTCCACAAATGCACAACTCTCTGGATGAAAAGGTTTTTTTCTCATCTCAGTTTTAAATGGCCTACCCCTTTATTCTTAAGACTGTGGCCCCTGGTTCTGGACTCCCCCAACATTGGGAGCATTTTTCCTGCATCTAGCTTGTCCAGTCCTTTTATAATTTTATACATCTCTATAAGATCCCCCCCCCCCCCCCCCCATCCTTCTAAATGAATTGAATAATTGAAATAGGTTGTGATAAGTTTGTTCTTATTTGGATTGTGCCATTGGAATGCTAATGTCTGCCGAAACCATCGAAACATGAACGCCTACTGGGTTTGATCATTGGGAAACACAGTCATAAATTTGAGACCTGCAATAACTTGATACTTGACTAAAATCCGAGAGGCCTTTGTGACTGTACACTTTGTAGAGCAAAGAGTGGGATGTGAAAGCTCTCTTGCTCTGCCATAAATTACCGCGGCCAGCTCAGGTTCACTCCACGACCTATGCAGAGGTGCAAAGAAAGTCTTGTTTTTTGTGCCGTGTAAACATGACCTCAGCGTCCCACAGGCAATGGAGTTCTTTTGATGTGGAGTTGCTTTTGAATACCCTGCCAGGATGGCCAAGTGGCGAAAAATATTTTTTGAGTCTCCTGACTTCAAAAGTTAGTCATCAGGACACTGGTCCTGAAAGAAAAATCATCAGGGAATTAAACTAATGTTTTCTTTTTGTTTCCTTTGAATGCCTTTGTTTGTCATGAAATATATTCAAGAGTCAAGAGTATTTCATTGTCACAAGTACATGCAGAGGAACAATGAAATCCTTACTTGCTGCAGTTTTACAGACACATGAGGGAGTGCAGTGTAGGTTTACAAGGTTAATTTCCCGGGATGGCGGGACTGTCATATGCTGAGAGAATGGAGCGGCTGGGCTTGTATACTCTGCAGTTTAGAAGGATGAGAGGGAATCTTATTGAAACATATAAGATTATTAAGGGTTTGGACATGCTAGAGGCAGAAAACATGTTCCCGATGTTGGGGGAGTCCAGAACCAGGGGCCACAGTTTAAGAATAAGGGGGTAAGCCATTTAGAACGGAGACGAGGAAACACTTTTTCACACAGAGAGTTGTGAGTCTGTGGAATTCTCTGCCTCAGAGAGCGGTGGAGGCCGGTTCTCTGGATACTTTAAAGAGAGAGCTAGATAGGGCTCTTAAAGATAGTGGAGTCAGGGGATATGGGGAGAAGGCAGGAACGGGGTACTGATTGTGGATGATCAGCCATGATCACATTGAATGGCGGTGCTGGCTGGAAGGGCCGAATGGCCGACTCCTGCACCTATTGTCTATTGACACACTAATGCACATAACGATAATGAATAATACAAAAAATGAATAACTGGCGGGTTAATTGGCCTCAGTAAATTGCCCCTAGTGTGCAGGGAGTGGATGAGAAAGTGGGATAACATCGAGCTAATGTAAACAGGTGATCAGTGGTTGGTGTGGACCAGCAGTATCTCTAAACTAAGCTAAGCTAAAGTGGGCCAAGGGACCCATGCTGTATCTTTGTACTGAACTAAACTAGACTATAATAGTGCAACCAAAATGTTCTGTAAGTTCATAGTCATCATAACCAGCATTCTTTATTCCAAATTAGAGTCATGGGTACAAGACCATGTCAAAGCTGCACCATTATCTCTCACGGATGGATGGATGGATGGATGCCAACAACTGTCATAGATCACTCTGACGGGAGAAAGACTCTTTGGCTCGCCGAGTCTGTACTGACCATCAATCACCCATGCGTGCTACCCTGACTAATTTTTTTAAATTTTATTTCTCCACTCTTTCTCCTCAACTCCTCCCAGGTTCCACCACTCAACTCCACTGCGAGGGCAATTTACACGAGCCCATTCACCTCCCAACCCGTATGTCTTTGGGAAGGAAGAGGAGACACCTCAGGTCAGGACTGAACCTGGGTCTCTGGAACTGTGAGGCGGCTTCTCCACCAGTTGTGCCACTGTGCTTGTCCCCAGCTTCCACAATGGCGCTGCACTATTGGGTTGCATGGCAGCTTGGTTTGGGAACAGCTCTGCCCAATACTGCACGGGAATGTCGAGAGTTGTGGATGTAGCCCAGTCCACCACACAGACCACACTTTCCAACATTGACTCCATCTACAATTCACGCTGTTTCAGAAAGACAGTCTACATCGTCAAAGACCTTCCTCACCCCAGTCATTCCCTCTTCTTCCTGTTCCTGTCGGGCAGAAGATACAAATGCTTGAAAGAATGCACCCCTAGACTCATTACGGACATTTGATTTTTTTTCTCTGGAGCTATAACGCTGCAATGCTGAGAAACTATATTTTACACTGTTGGTATTTTTCTGTTTGTTTTACCTGTTGTAATTGAATACAACTTGATTGTAGACTTGTATAGTATGATCTGATTACATTGGATAGCACGCAAACAAAAACCGTTTCACTGTACCTCGGTACATGTAACACTAATAAACCAATACTAATACCAAGGAACGAACTTTAGATGCTGGTTTAAGATCATAAAATCACAAATGATAGGAGTAGAATTAGGCCATTCGGCCCATCTAGTCTAATCCGCCATTCAATCATGGCTGATCTATCTCTCCCTCCTAACCCCATTCTCCTGCCTTCTCCCCATAACCTCTGACAACCATACTAATCAAGAATCTATCTCTGCCTTAAAAATATCCACTGTCTTGGCCTCCACAGCCTTCCAAAGATTCACCACCCTCAGACTACAGAAATGTCTCCTCATCTCCTTCCTGATTCTGAGGCTTTGACCTCTAATCCTAGACTCTCCCACCAGTGGAAACATCCTCTCCACATCCACTCTATCCAAGCCTTTCACTATCCTGTATGTTTCAATGAAGTCCCCCCTCATTCTTCTAAACTCCAACGAGTGCAGGCCCAGTGCTGTCAAACACTCATCATATGTTAACCTACTCATTCCTGGGATAATTCTCGTAAACCTCCTCTGGACCCTCTCCAGAGCCAGCGCATCCTTCCTCAGATATGGTGCCCAAAATTGTTCTCAATATTCCAAATGTGACCTGACCAGCGCTTTATCTACTCAGCATTACATCCCAGGTTTATACCGAAGATAGACTCAAAATGCTGGAGTAACTCAGTGGGTCAGGCAGCATCTCTGGAGAAAAGTAATAGATAACGTTTCTGGTCGAGACCCTTCTTCTGACTCAATAGCTGGATGTAGCTTAGTCCGTCACCTTTCTGAAGAAGGGTTCCGGCCCAAAACGTCACCTATTCCTTTTCTCCAGAGATGCTGCCTGACCCACCGAGTTACTCCAGCACTTTGCATCTATCTTCAATACTAATGCGATCCTTGCCACCCAGATTGTTTTAATCAACTGAAACTAAATAGTCCATCTGCCGTGGTGCAATTCAACTCATGCCTCTCCATAAGTATCCAGGCCCTTGCATACTGCTCCTGTAACTTAACTCTCGTGGGTTTAAGTGGAGAGGGAGCATAAATAAGCTTTTAAACAGCATGTCAGATTCTGTCCCAGCTCGGTCGTAAAGTATAACTCCTCGACAACCTTTCAGACTGGCTCCCACACTAAAGAAAGACACAAAAAGCTGAAGTAACTCGGCGGGTCAGGCAGCATCTCAGGGAAAAGGAATGGGTGACGTTTACTACTGAAGGTAGACAAAAGTGCTGGAGAAACTCAGCGGGTGCGGCAGCATCTATGGAGCGAAGGAAATAGGCAACGTTGCGGCCCGAAACCCTTCCAGGGAAATAGGCAACAAAATAGGAAATAGGCAACGTTTCGGGACGAAACCCTTCCCGGTTTCGGCCCGAAACGTTGCCTATTTCCTTTGCTCAATAGATGCTGCCTCACCCGCTGAGTTTCTCCAGCACTTTTGTCTACCTTCGATTTTCCAGCATCTGCAGTTCCTTCTTGAACGTTTCCTACTGAGGTATTCAAGAGCGAGTTAGACAGAGCTCTTGAGGCTAACGGAATCAAGGGATTTGGGAAAAAAGCGGGAACAGGGTACTTCTTCTTCTTTTATGTGGCGTGCACAGCCTAAAGTTGTTGGACAACTTGTTCTATTTGATCTTCCGTTTGTTGATCACACGGTCCGATCGCACGTTGAGTTGATTGCATTAGTTGAAACAGGGTGGACCACGTGAAGGTTGCAATCTGCCACCCCGGGAACGCGGTACTGATTCTGGATGATCAGCCATGATCATATTGAATGGCGGAGCTGGCCCAGAAGGGCCGAATGGCCTACTCCTGCACCGATTCTCTATGTTTCTATGTTCACCTCCCCTGTCGCAAAATAAACAGAACGCGAGCTGCATCAAATAAAAGTTCATGTTTGCCGCAAATCTATATTTTTGCAGGAACTTTACAGGCTGATGACAATAAAGAGAGGAAATAAACATCCTGTGGGAACAGATGGTGCTTCAGTCCCCGTCTTGAGTCTCAACGTTCGGGGGCCCTTGCACAAAGAAAGGATGTTTGACAAAGTACTGCCTGAATGGGTTTCTGGTGCCTCTCACATAAGCCCTTGCTTTCAGAGGAGAGAGAGAGACTGATAATTGATGGGAGGAGATAAAAGCGAGGACTGATCCATATAATTAAAGTTTCAGCAGAATCTCCTTCCCTCCAGTTTGTCCCAATCATGTTCTGTTTTTGTTGAACAGTTAAAGGAGCAGATTCCGATTCAGATTAGTTTATTGTCCTATACACCAGGGTGCAATAAAGTTACTTGTTGACATGAAGCTCATAGAGTATATGGCATACACAATGACAGACAGACGCATCTATAAATACAACACGGACAACAATGAATTCCGCATTCACTAGGAATGCAAAGCAGCAGAATGGTGTAAAGATAGTCACCTATTCCTTTTCTGCAGAGATGCAGCCTGATCCACTGAGTTATGGGCCTGTCCTACTTAGGCGATTTTTTAGGCAACTACAGGCGCCTGCGGTCGCCGGGAGTAGTCTCCTCAGTCGCGCAAAAAGTCGTGGCGTCTTTCTGGTCGCCGCTGCATTTTCAACGTTGAAACGTTTTCGCCGACAGTGGCTTTGACGTCAATGAGCGTAGCTTGACTTCTCCTGACGTAGGTGCTGTCGTACATTGTCACAAGGATGACGTAGGTTGTCGCCGGTTTTTCGGTGACCTGCTACGACCATGACATTCGCCGGCAGTCGCCTAAAAAATCGCCAAGTGGGACAGGCCCATTACTCCAGCATTTTGTGTCGATGCTCAGTAAAATCTAAAGGTGTTCAAGGCTGAGCTGTAGAGTCATGGAGACACACTGCATGGAAACAGGCCCTTCAGCCTAACTCACCCATGGTGACCTATGTTCCCCATTTGCCTCCATATCCCTCTAAACCTTCCTTGTCCATCCATCTGTCCAAGGGTCTTTTAAATTTTGCTGTTCTACCTGACTCAACTACCTCCTCTGGCAGCTCGTTCCATTCATTCTTATGACTCTTGTCTGCTGTGGATCTGTTTAAAGTGCTGATACACCACATTGTACCAAATTCATCATTCAAATTAATCAGATCTATAAGATTATGATGATGCGATATAAAATGCAAACTGCTCGATAGCGAATGTATTTTGCATCCTGACAAAAAAAAAGTTCCTCTTTTGGAGAAAGCTGAGATCAACTCTTGGTTGTGTGTTAATCCCCGAATTAATCACTGCATTCAGGAGGTGGGGGGGGGGGGGGGGGGTGCACAGACAAAAACATTAACCTGTCAGTCTATTGTTAACTTTGTATGCCCGTTCCTCCTTGGGGGGGGGGGGGGGGGGCACACCAGGAGGGTGAGAGCTGAACATCCAGTCCCCTTCACTTGGGCAGCTAACAGCCCAGTGGATGAATATATGCACGATGGAGGAGACCTGGGATAGAAAGGTCTGTGCAAGAATGGGAAGCAGAATTCATCATCGTCTATATCTCTCGTTTCCCTTATCCCTAACCAGTCTGAAGCAGGGTCTCGACCCGAAAAGTCACCCATTCCTTCTCTCCAGAGATGCTGCCTGTCCCGCTGAGTTACGCCAGCATTTTGTGTCTATCTTTGGTTCAACCCGGCATCTGCGGTTCCGTCCTACACATCCAGCCCTCTCTTCCACTACTAGGGCGTTCGTACTGTAAGTGAGGAGATCCATATCCTGATGATCAAAGTGGTCTGTGTGGCCCTGTAGCTGCAGTGGGCCACAGTGGGCTTGTTGGAGGCAGAGCACGGGATTGCTCTGCATTCCCAGCGTGTTTGCAGATTATTCCAGACGTGAAATTGCCGAGATTACAGACATGCTTCTGGCCTCTCCGTCAGCCAGCGTTTGTGTTTCAGAACCAGGAAAAATGTGGCCATTTCTCGCGTTTAGTTTAGAGATACAGTGTGGAAACAGGCCCTTCAGCCCACCGGGACCGCGCCGACCAGCGATCCCCGCATATTAACATTAACGTCTTCACTCTCGGGACAATTTTTACACTTGCCAAGCCAATTCACCGACACATTTGTACGGCTTTGGAGTGCGGGAGGAAACCGAAGATCTCAGAGAAAACCCACGCGGTCACGGGGAAAAGGTACAAACTCTGTGCAGACAGCACCCGTAGTTGGGATCGAACCCGGGTCTCCGGTGCTACACGCGCTGCAAGGCAGTAACTCTACCGCTGCACCACTGTGACGCCCGTTGGCCAGCTGCCTGCCCCTTTTCCGGGGTTCCATCCGTGCCCGGGTGGTGTTAGAGAGGGACTATGCACTGTCCGCGGGCACCCTGGGGGATTTCTGGGACCGCTGGGTTGAATGCATCCACGACAAGGATTGTAACATCGTTGTATAGTACTTTATTTAGTATTCTTGTTTGTCTTGTATTATGGTGGTGGGTTCTGTTTTGTTCTATTGTATTGTTAAAAAAAAACTGTGCCGCCCGTAAAGTTGAGTTCAGTTTAGTTTAGTTTAGTTTATTGTCACGTTTACCGAGGTAGAGTGAAAAGCTTTAGTAGCGTGCTATCCAGCCAGCTGAAGAACTATACATGATTACAATAAAGCCGTCTACAGTGTACAGTTACAGGACAAAGGAATTAAACTTTACTGCAAGTTGAAGTCCAGTAAAGTCTGATTAAAGATAGTCCGTGGGTCTCCAGTGAGATGGATAGTAGGTCAGGACTGTCTTTTGGCTGATTAATACAATCAGCTATAAATGGTTTCTTAAATTCTGGATTTGGATGTATCATATAAATATTATAGGTTCTAATTGCGTTGTAAATTGTTACTGAGGCAGTTATGAGCACAATAGATAAAGGTTGAGAATAACTGAGGAAAAACAAGACTCTGGCTTACAGCGGGAGGGGAGGGAGCTGTGGGTGGTGTGAAGAGATCGCAGCAAAGTGCACGTAAATCTCTCACCCGGCTTCATTAGGATTCAATTGCGTGACCTAAGGCTGCACGAATAGAAAGGGCTACTGTCAGAAGTGCTGGAGTAACTCAGCGAGTCAGGCGGTATCTCTGGAAGACACTGGTAGGTGACTTTTGGGTCAGCACCCTTCTTCAGACTGATTGTACTGATGGGGGGGGGGGGGGGAGGAAGAAAGCTGGAAGAGAGGTGGGGGTCTACTGACGACGTACACATCTGCCACCTTCATAGAAACATAGAAAATAGGTGCAGGAGTAGGCCATTCGGCCCATCGAGCCTGCACCGCCATTCAATATGATCATGGCTGATCATCCAACTCAGTATCCTGTACCTGCCTTCTCTTCATACCCCCTGATCCCTTTATCCACAAGGGCCACATCTAACTCCCACTTAAATTTAGCCAATGAACTGGCCTCAACTACCTTCTGTGGCAGAGAATTCCACAGATTTATCACTCTCTGTGTGAAAAAAAAAATCTCATCTCGGTCCTAAAAGAAATCCCTCTTATACTTAAACTGTGACCCCTTGTTCTGGACTTCCCCAACAGCGGGAACAATCTTCCTGCATCTAGCCTGTCCAACCCCTTAAGTAGCAATGTTACTAAATATTGAGATTTTAAAAATCAGGTCTGCAATTTATCCCATCATATAAACCATAAAAATAAGTTTAATTTGACACCTAATTCACTTTCATATCTTCAGTATTAAAAAAGTTAGGGCCATTTTCATACTCGGAAATTAGCATCTTGTTCCCTATTGCTTTTCAATTGACTTAACACAAAAGCTGTGATCGAGGACAGTCAAAAGCCCATAACTTTCTTAAAAATTAAGAGAACTGAAAGAAATTTTCAGTTATTATAGATTGAAGCATTCTGAAACAAATATGAAACAACCTTATTTGGATGACCTGAAATTAAAGCATATAATTAGTTAGTTACCCAATTGTAGCTAATTACAAAATTCAATTACTAGATCTAAACATCTATCCATTTCTTAAGAAAATATTAACATTTTTTTTAAAGCCTAAGTGTCCAAATAACATTCACACAAGAATTCACAATATAACATGATTTTTAAATCTAATTGTCATGAATTTATAGGCCAATTTGGAGGAATTTAGTGTTTAATGCCCGTAAATTAATGGCCATTTAAATCAGTTTGCGAGAGGGATTTTCTGGAACGCGATGGAATGGAACGTTGCGGTTGCGGTGAATTTAAACCCAATATCGGCAGGAGAAATACTGCTGGTTCGTATGGGGAATAAATCATCGTTTCGCAACATGAAATGTTGATTAAGGTCATCTAAACAAGCAAGTTTATATGTAAAATTAAAACCCGTCCCAGTTGTCGGCGTTCACGGCATTAGGAACAAATTTTTATTTTACTGCAGCAATGAAATAGTCGGGCGATTTAAAAAAAAATTAACTTACCGGCAGTAGGAACGAATCTCCAGAAAAAGCTTGCACTCCGAGAAAATATAATTCCAGATGGCAAGGGAAAACCGCATTTTAAACCCGCCCCTCCCCCCCCAAAGGCGCCAAAGTCGCGCACACGGCCAGTGACAGAACTGCAACGCCGCTGAAGGTACGTTTTGTAACATACCTACCTTAAGAATTTTGTAAGTTTCTATAAGATACCCCCTCAATCTTCTAAATTCTAGCGAGTACAAGCAGAGTCTATCCAGCCTTTCTTCATATGAAAGTCCTGCCATCCCAGGAATCAGTCTGGTGAACCTTCTCTGTACTCTGCACTTCAAGGCGATCCCACCACGGGTCACATCTTCCCATCCCTCCTCCCTCACATCCATCCAGGGACCCCAGCAATCCTTCCAGATGAGACAAGAGGTTCACATTAAAGGGCCAACAATTCCATTGTTGACATCACTGTGTCTCCAAGGGAGAAACTACATTGTTGTGGGTGCAGGAGACATTCTGAACAGAATTCCATCAGTTCTGGTTCCGCACCAAGAACAGCGGTACAGTAGATTCCGCACATAATCCTCCAACATTTTTGCCACCTCCAACGGGATCCCACCACTAGCCGCATCTTCCCATCTCCACCCCTTTCCGCTTTTCGCGGAGACTCTCCCCCCCCCCCCCCCACAACTCAATGGTCAGCTCGTCCTTCCCACCCAAACCAGGTCATTTCCACTCCAAACGAAGGAAATGCCACACCTGTCCCTAAACCTCCCCCACTCGACTCGTCCAAGGACCCCGACAGTTATTTTAGGTGATGCAGGTTTTTTTAGGTTATGGAGGTTCACTTGCACCTCCTCCAACCTCGTCTTCTGTATCCGCTGTTCCAGATGTGGACTCCTGTATATCAATAGTCAGATTTATTCGTCACATACACAATGAAGTGCAGTGAAATGAACTTGCCAGCAGTGGTACAATAAAAAAGAACACACAATACACAATAAAAAAAATGTAACACAAAACACCCACCACAGCATTCATCACTGTGGTCGAAGGCACAAAGTTTAGTCAGTCCTCCTCCATTTTTCCCTGTGATCGGGACCATAAATCATAAATATTGACAAGAGCAAGAGCAAGAGGAAGCTCGGCAATTGCTTCGCTGAACACTTCCGCTCAGTCTACCTAAACCTAGCTGATCTGCCGGTATCTCCCCCTCCCATTCCTACATTGACCTTTCTGTCCTGGGCCTCCTACATTGTCAGAGGGGTTAGGAGGAACAGCACCTCATATTTCACTTGGGCAGCTTACACCCCAGCAGTACGGACATTGACTTCCCCAACTTCAAGCATCCCTTGTTTTTTCTCTCTCTCCATCCGTCCCTCTTCCCAGTTCTCTGACCAGTCTGACTGTCCCCCACTACATTTTATCTCTGTTTGCTTTGTTGTTACCTTCTCCCAGCTAACAATGATCTATTCTACATTTTCCTTGATCTCCTTTCCCTTTGTCCTATTTTCACACCTTACACTTCCTTATCTATGTATTCCCCTCTCCCCTGACATCAGTCTGAAGAAGGGTCTCGACCTGAAATGTCACCCATTCCTTCTCTCCAGAGGTGCTGCCTATCCCGCTGAGTTACTCCAGCATTTTGTGTCTATCTTAAGTTGAAGAGACAATAGACAATAGACAATAGGTGCAGGAGTAGGCCATTTGGCCCTTCGAGCCAGCACCGCCATTCAATGTGACCATGGCTGATCATCCCCAATCAGTTCCTGCCTTCTCCCCATATCCCCTGACTCCGCGATCTTTAAGAGTCCTATCTAGCTCTAGCTCATTTACAGTGTACAGCTTGCTGCGTGAAGCTTTTTAATTCTTCTGGTTCTGTTGCTAATGATCTTAAACATTGCCTTCATGCAGAAGGTTAGACTGCGGCAGGATTGTACAACTGAGCTGTGCTGGGAATTAGTTGGGACTGGGAAACTGATACCTGCTTTCAGGACGAGCAGACTGATTCTTGGCCAAAGACCACAAAGCTTGTCAGACACACCTTTTGTAAAAACAAAGAGCTGCATCGAAATCCGGCTCTGATTAATACAGCAGAGCGCTATTTCCCAGTCACACCCAATAACTGCGTTGTTCAAAGCCACAAAAACGCAGGAAGTGCCAGGCAGGTCAGGCAGCATCTGCGGAAAGAGAAACAGCGTGAGCCTGTTCAAGAAGGAACTGCAGATGCTGGAAAATCGCAGGTAGACAAAAGTGCTGGAGAAACCTTGCGGGTGCAGCAGCATCTATGGAGCAAAGGAAATAGGCAATGTTTCGGGCCGAAACCCTTCTGGGGAAATAGGCAACGAAATAGGAAATAGGCAACGTTTCAGGCCGAAACCCGGAAGGGTTTCGGCCTGAAACGTTGCCTATTTTCTTCGCTCCATAGATGCTGCCTCACCCGCTGAGTTTCTCCAGCATCTTAGTCCAACGTTGCCTATTTCCTTCGCTCCATAGATGCTGCCTCACCCGCTGAGAGTCTCCAGCATCTTAGTCCAACGTTGCCTATTTCCTTCGCTCCATAGATGCTGCTGCACCCGCTGAGTGTCTCCAGCACTTTTGTCTAACAGCGTTAACCTTTCGGGTCAAATAGCTTTGGACAGAACAGGGACAGAAAGGACTTCATATTGAATAATGCAAGTTACTGGTGTGCGACTTATAGTTCTTAGTTTACAAATACAGCATGGTAACAGACCCTTCAGCCCACCAAGTACCTACTGACTATCGATCACCCGTTCACATCGCTATCCTATTATCTCTTCCTTTTTGTTTAGTTTAGAGACACAGTGCGGGAACAGGCCATTCGGCCCACTCAGTCCGCACCGTCCATCGATCCCCGCACATTAACACTATCCTGCACACACTAGGGACAATTTACACTTATAACAAGCTGATTAACCTACATACCTGTATGTCTTTGGAGTGTGGGACGAAAGTGAAGATCTCGGGGAAAACCCACGCCTTCACAGGAAGAACGTACAAACTCCATACAGACAGCAAACTTAGTCGGCATTGAACCAGGGTCTCCGGCGCTGCAAGAGCTGTAAGGCAGCAACTCTACCACTGCGCCACCGTGTCACGCATATATCTTCCTATATATGTATAACTCTGTATAACTCACCTTTTGAGCAGTTTACAAAGCAGCGGCATGAATATTTAATTACTCTAACTTCAAGTAATCCTTGCATCCCCTCTCTCTCTATCCCTCCCCACCCTAGTCATGGTACTAGTTTCACTGTCGTCCTGTTGAGTTTCACTGTGTGTGCATAACCTACTCCACATCCAACAATGGACCATTGTGGGCTCCACCTTTCCTTAGTCATCGTTGCTTTTTGCATATCTTTCATTCATTTGTTCCATGTACCTTGTATAATCTGTCATTTTCCTTTACCCTGACTCTCAGTCTGAGCAACGGTCTCGACCCAAAACGTCTCCCATTCCTTTTCTCCAGAGATGCTGCCTGACGTGCTGAATTACTCCAGCTTTTTGTGTTTACCTCTTTGACTAATGGTTTGGCTATTTGTTTTCGTATCGCTGTCTGTGACTGTGTGTGATTGTTTTCTTCGATAGTGCTCCAATGAATTGCATCGCACATTTTTGCGACGTTGATGGCATTAAATAAAGGGACATTGTTGTTATTGCTGCAGCTGCCGTCAGCTATTGCCTGCTCACTCGTAAAAATGCTGCTGCTTTACATTTAAGGGAGCATGTCAGTGGATTTTAAATCAGCTCACCCCTTTACATGCCTTACACATGGTTTGAAACATGAGCCACCATTAACAATGATCAGCAGCTGCAAACATCCATTCTAAACATGAGTGGGCTCAACGTTTTGCTGCTCATGCCCCATCTTCCTGCTCTGATTTTCACTTCTGCCATTATGTTGTATGTTTTTGAATATCTTTCCTTCATTGTTCTTTATCTCTCCACATCACCATCTATATCTCTTGTTTCCCTTATCCCTAATCAGTCTGAATAAGGGTCTCGACCTGATAGGTCACCCATTCCTTCTATCCAGAGATGCTGCCTGTCCCGCTGTGTTACTCCAGTATTTTATGTCTATCTTTTGCCAATATTGAATGGTGGACTCGATGGGCCGAATGGCCTAATTCTACTCCTATCACTTATGAACACGAATAAATGAAGATGATCCACTCTTGAGTCCGTCTATGGGAAAGAATGAATAGGATACTGTCTGATTCATCTCAACGAATCTGGACTTTGTCTATGGAAATTGTACACTACAATGCTGAGAACTATCTTTTGTACTCTGTATCTTCCCCTTTGCTCTATGCATGAGTTTGACACAATTGTATTTATGTATGGTATATCTGACCTACGTTTGAGTTTAGTTTATTGTCCCGTGTGCCGAGGTACAGTGAAAAGCTTTTTGTTGCGCGCTACCCTGCCAGTGGAAAGACAATACATGATTACAATCGAGCCATTTGCAGTGTACAGATACATGATGAAGGGAGTAGCGTGAATAACATGTAGTGCATGTATATATTTGGATACCATGCAAAATAAAACTTTTATCCAGATAGATCAGATATATCATACACAAAAACATAAATACAATCATGTCAAACTCAAGTACAATAGGTACATTAAAGAGGAAGATACAGAATATAGTTCTCACAGAGTGCAGAATATAGTTCTCACCGTGGTAGCGCACCAGTTTCGCACCTGTACCTCGGTACATGTGATAAATCTAAACCACAACATATCTGTTATGCTGCTGCAAGTAAGAATTTTATTGTTCCGTTTCAGGACATATGGCAATAAAACACTCTTGACGCTTGTCTTTTGAACCTAAACTGTAAAGTGAACATGCCTTTCATAACTTTGTCAGCTCGGTATATTTAACCAACAGATGAAAGTGTTAAAAGTGCATTTTTAAATGCTTTCACCTCTATAATTTTTATTCCACGCTGCTTGCTGCAGCACCCAAGACGTGAAACCCTTCCTGGAAGGTTGGCAATGCTGGCGTTCCACCTCTGTCGCAGAGGTGCTGTGATGGAACAGTGCTGTGGCTAGATGACTAAGCAGTTGAAAATATGTCCAAAGCATAAATAAGTTGAAGCCCAGTGCACCAGGCAAAGATAACGCCTGTCAACTCTCTAATCCATCCACAGCCCTGAACTACACCAGACACCACAAACACACTGACATTTCTCACTGGCAGGCAGCTTACATGCCTGATCTGCTGATGTCTGAAGAAGTGTCTCAGCAGAAACGTCAACCGTTCCTTCCCTCCAGAGATGCTGCCTGTCCCACTGAGTTACTCCAGCATTTTTGTGTCTATCTGCTGATGAGCGTTCCTGTAAACGCACACTTAGTCTCCCTCTTAGCCATCGGGAGGAAGGTACAGGAGCCTGAAAACTGTAACGTCCAGGTTCAGGAGCAGCTTCTTCCCTACAACCATCAGGCTATTGAACACCAGAAATAAACTCTGAACTATATAGAAGATACCCGAACTATATAGACTTGGGGGCATTGGTTTTGTCTTAACACTATTATTGTTTGTTTATGACGGATATTTGGGTCCCACCTGGTCTAGTATATATATAAATATCCGTCATAGAGTCATACAGCATTGAAACAGGCCCTTCAGCCAAACCTGCCCATGCCAACCAAGATGCCCCATCTACACTGCACCCTTTTGGCCCATATCCATCTCAACCTTTCCTATCCATGCACCTGTCCAAATGTCTTTTAAAAGGTGTTACAGTATATCACCTGTCTCAACTACCTCCTCTGGCAGCCCGTTCCACACACCCACCACCCTCTGTGTGAAAAAAATTCCCCCTCAGTTTCCTATTAAATCTTTTCTTCACTGATCTTAAAATAATATCCTCTGTTTTTGTTTTGATTCACCTGCTCGGGGTAAAACACGCATTCACCCTTTCACCTTTCGACACAGACCCATGTAGCCCACAGTGAATTCTGCACTGGATAAACACTTTGACATTTCAATGCAGGAACTCAGAAACCATTATCTTCAGGTAATTTGCATCCCAGACACTTTCCTATTCCGCAGCCAACAACGGACAGGAAGAAAAAGGCGAAGATAGGGATGCCAAAAATAATATGAAGGAAGGAAACCATCACCCTACATCACAATTTGTAAAACATAACTGTCAAGGCTGGTTCTTCGTCCGAATTTTGTCCAAACATGGTATGCAAAAAAGTTAAGCTATCAGTCTAACACGTGAGTGGCGTGACGGAAAAAATAATTCAAATTAATTAGGTGCTAGGAATATTTAAGACAAAAAACGCTGGAGTAACTCAGCGGGTGAGGCAGCATCTCTGGAGAGAAGGAATGGGCGACGTTTCGGGTCGAGACCCTCCTTCAGACTCTCCGGAGATGCTGCCTTACCTGCTGAGTTACTCCAGGATTTTGTGTCTAAACAAGCATCTGCAGTTTGTCGATTTAAACCAGCATCTGCAGTTCTTTCTTACACAAAGAATATTTAAGAAACGGGAACAGGAGACAGGGGGGTGATTAGCAGACGGGTGGTGATGGTGACGAAGGATAGAGGTGAAAAGGAGACAAAATCTGTTGCCGTTATTTTAGATGATTTTTAGTTTAGTTTAGTTTAGAGATACAGCGGGGAAACAGGCCCTTCGGCCCACCGAGTCCGTGCTGACCAGCGATCCCTGCACACTTACACTATCCTACACACACGAGGGATAATTTACTATTTTTACCGGAGCCAATTAACCTACAAACCTGTACGTCTTTGGAGTGTAGGAGGAAACCGGAGCACCCAGAGAAAACCCACGTGGTCACATGGTGAACATACAAACTCTGCATCCGTAGTCTGGATTGAACCCGAGTCTGTGGTGCTGTAAGGCAGCAGCTCTACTGCTGTGCCACCGTGCTGCCCGAAATATGAAGCCCCTATTTAATTAAGTTTTCTGCCATTACATACTGAGGGTGATTGTAAATCTCTATGTCCTATAATAAGGCAGATTCCAAGGAGTAGTTTCACATACTTTGCAAATTTTGTCATTGGTGAGACAGATCTTTTCATAGATGAGGCCCTCACTCGTGTCTCTGCACCGCCCCGCAACTCAGCTCTTGCTCCCCCTCCCCCTAGTCGCAACAGAGACACGAGTCCCCCTAGTCCTTACCTTCCACCCCATCAGCCGTCGCATACAACACTTAATCCTCTGAAATTTCCACCACTAGCCACATTTCCCCATCTCCACCCCTTACCGCCTTCCACAGAGGCAGTCACCTCCACAACTCCCTGGTTAATTCATCCCTTCCCACCCAAACCACCCCCTCCCCAGGTACCTTCCCCTGTAACCGCAGAAGATGCAACACCTGTCTCTATACTTCCTGCCTCGACTGTCCAGCAAAACCCTGACAGTCCTTTCAGGTTAGGCAGAGGTTCACTTGCACCTGCTACGACCTCATCTACTGTATCCGTTGTTCAAGATGTGGTCTCTTATACATCGGCGAGACCAAACGCAGACTGGGTGATCGTTTCACGGAACACCTTCGCTCAGCCCGCGTTAACCAACCTGATCCCCGGGTTGCTGGACATTTTAATTCTCCATCCCATTCCTCCACAGACCTTTCTGTCCTCGGTCTCCTCCATTGTCAGAGTGAGGCAAAACGTAAATTGGAGGAACAGCACCTCATATTTCGCTTGGGCAGCTTACAGCCCAGTGGTGTGAATATTGATTTCTCTCACCAAGTAGCCCCGGCATTCCCTCTCTCGCTATCCCTCCTCCACCCAAGTCGCACTAGCTTCTCATTTTCACCCTACAAACAGTTAACATTGGCCTGTTTCCTTTATCATCATTACGTTTTGGATGTCTTTCACGCATTGTTCTTTATCTCTCCACATCACCGTCTATATCTCTCATTTCTCTTATCCCTAACCAGTCTGAAGAAGGGTCTCAATCCGAAACATCACCCATTCCTTCCCTCCAGAGATGCTGCCTGTCCCGCTGAGTTACTCCAGCATTTGTGTCAATCTTCTTTTTAACTTTATGCATTTTTCTTACTTCTGAATTGAAAAATATGCTGTGTTGCAGAATAGAGGCTGATGTAATGTAATCTTATGTAAGTGACATTGCAAGCCCTCCATTAAGTGCTGACATGTGCAACTAGTCCTTTCACTGAGTAGATCAATTCCATATTTATTGGGAATTCTAGCTCTACCACGATATTGCAGATGTCTATTGCACAGGCATCAGTATGTTCATTTTAAATTATATTCATGGCCAGTAAGTGTCCTCAGATCGCATAGGCTAGACCAATTGTGTAATGTCAAAGTTCAACTTGAAAGGCCTATTGAGTCCATGCCGACCATCGATCACCAATTCACATTAGTTCTATGTTACTCCACTCTCTCATCCACTCCCTACACACTAGGGACAATTTACAGAGGGCCAATTAACCAACAAACTCGTACGTTTTTGGGATGTGGGAGGAAACCGGAGCGCCCGGAGAAAACCCACGGGGTTACAGGGAGAACGTACAAACAGCAGTCAGGATCGAACCCGGGACTCTGGCCCTGTAAGGCAGCGGCTCTACCGCTGTGCCACTGTGCTGCCCTGCCTGTGTGAAGTTTGCATGTTCTCTCTGTGGGTGCATGTTCTCTCGGTGGACGAAACACGCGGCCACAGAGAGAACGTGCAAACTCCACACAGACAGGGCGGCACAGACCAGGCATATTACTGTGGCAGCTGCAAAAACCACATCTTAATTCACATTGAGCAAAGGGGGAGATACTTAATTTTGACATCAATAAAGCAAATCGTCACTTAGAGCGAACCAAACATGTCAGCCCATGAATTATAATTGCTACATGGTCAAATCTCATTAATGTGATCCTAGGCCATAACATGAAGCAGTTCAATTATAGCCGCTCGATCCATTTATTCCACAGACCCCCGGAGGGATTGCATTCAGTATGAATCAGGAGGATGGGAACTAAGTGCCATCTCACTGGGGTTTATCCTGCCGCACCATCGCTCTGTTTAATGCAGCAAAATGAAGGCGGCACTAAATTTCTCCCATCCCATGTGACAGGAGGGAAAACATGGACTGAGCAACCAGGATACGCTCATCCACGCTCAGAGAGCGAGAGCTTCGAGAGGGACTGCTCTGCTCATGAAGAGTAAAAGGGTTTGATCCAAGCAACTATTTTTTGCAAATATTTTTCCACAATGGACCATTGTGGACTCCACCTTTCCTTGATTATCGAAGATACACACAAAACGCTGGAGTAACTCAGCGGGACAGGCAGCACCTCTGGAGAGAAGGAATGGGAGACATTGCGGGTCGAAGCCCTTCTTCAGACTGACGGTCCTCGTTGCTTTTTGCATATGTTCCATTCATTTGTCCTTTTTAACCGCCTGCATCTCCCGTTTCCCTTTCCCCCCGACTCCCAGTCTGAAGAAGGGCCTCGACTCGAAACGTCACCTATTCCTCTTCTCCGGAGAAGCTGCCCTGACCCTCCAGCCTTTTGTGCCTGTCTTCGGCTTAAACTAGCATAATCTGCGGTTCCTTCCTACAAATATTTTCCACGCTGTTGGTTTAGAACCCCACAGGCAGGGGAGGGTAGCGAGCCATCTGAGGTGGTGGGGGAGGGGCATTGGCGCGTTCCCATGGTAACGTGGCAGTGCGATGTGAGAGGCTATGGTTGCCCTTCACAATAGTGGCAGTCAGACTACTGAATGGGAGGATGGAGTGGGCTGGCAGAACAGCCCACTGACCGCTGAGTTCCCCCAGCACTTGGGTTTTTTTTTCCTTTGCTCCCGGGTCCAGCATCTGATTTGTAGACTTTACCCGGAGTGCTGTTCAGGCTGCAGCTGTGACGTGTGTACGCGTGAGAAAGGGGGAGAGAGATTGAGCGGCTTGTGATATTGCACGTTGTATAATTTTTAATGCCACTCACTAATAATTGATGGTACAGGGAGCAGGTTAGAGATGGTGTACAAATCAGACAAAGGAAGCCGGTTTAGAGATTTAGACTTCAGGGATAAACACTGGAAACAGGCCCTTCGGCCCACCGCGTCCGCGCCGACCAGCGATCACCTCGTACACCAGCTCTATCTTACACAACAGGGACTATTTACAATTTACATAAGCTAATTAACCTACAAACCTGCACGCCTTTGGAATGTGGGAAGAAACCGGAGCACCCGGAGAAAACCCAGGCGGGTCACAGGGAGAACGTGCAAACTCCATACCGACAGCACCCGTAGTCAGGATCAAACCCGGGTCTCTGGCGCGGTGCGGCAGCAACTCTACCGCTGTGCCACCGTGCCGCCCCTTTTTCTGCTCCTATGACGTATGAACTGAATCCCTGTTGTGTCGTAGGAAATGAGGTTTCCATCTTAAAATGAAACTCAAACATTAAAACAGGTGCTGGGCTCCACTCAAAATGGAGCCACCTGCATGGCTGGTGTTTATGGGCCAGTAAAGCTGTCAACCTTGCTCTGAGAGACTTCCGTCCTTGTCTAACCCACTCATATGCATTCATGACAGAGGCAACGGCAACATTGGTTGACCTCCCTCAACCGCAGACAGTGGCCCCGCAGATTCTGCCAGCTGTTTGGCCATTCAAAAAAATCACTTCCTCTCAACTGACATTGTGGCAACTTAAATTAGCTGTAAATATTTGATATGCTCAAAGATGTTGTGCAGCATTCATAGTAATGTAGAGAAAGGTGGGAGGTTGCTTGACATTAAGCAGAAGCAGCAGTCTATGGCTTCCTTATTTATCCATTACCTTGTCTCTGGTTTATTTCACTCAGTCTCTTCCGTTCCAGAGCAGGAATAGAATATAATATTACTGTCAGCAATTGCTGCTTACCGACGGGATACTTAGCAAGTCTGAAGGGGCTGCTGAGTCCAATGAGTCTGAAGAAGGGTCTCGACATAAATTGAACAGTTTTTTGATTTTCAATTCCAAGTGAACGACAGAGGGTTGATTGGTTTGCCTGTTGCCTTCCTGATCCCAATGGACTAGATGTAGGGGTCAATTAAAATAAAAAAAGCACTGATGCTGGAAATCTAAAATCAAATCAGAACATGCTGTAAATACTCAGCAGGCCAGGCAGCATCTGTGGAACAAGAAACAAGCTTGTTGTGGGTAGTCTGGGTACTGCCCTACCAGAGAATGAAATGCCTCCATCCAAAATCAAGATTATATTAAGAAGAGACCTGATAGAAGTATATAAAATGATGTAAGGTATAGATAGGGTAGACAGTCAGAACCTTTCTCCCAGGGTGGAATTGTCAAAGATTAGAGGTATAGCTTTAAGATGAGATGAGGAAAATTTAACGAAGACATGCGGGCACGTTTTATTTACACACAGATTCGTGGGTGCCTGGAATTTGCTGCTCGGGGTGGCGATGGAGGCAGATGGTTATATAGGCTTTGAGATAGGCATATTGATATGCAGGGAATGGAGGGATATGCATCGTGTGCAAGCAGAGATTACTTCAGGAAGGAACTGCAGATATGGTGTAAACCGAAGATAGCTGGAGTAACTCAGCGGGTCAGACGGCATCTCTGGAGAAAAGGAATAAGTAAAGTTTTGGGTTGAGCCTCTTCTTTGGATCGGCACCATTTTGGGTCTCGACCTGAAACGGCACCCATTCCTTCTCTCCACAGAGGCTGCCTGTCCCGCTGAGTTACTCCAACATTTTGTGTCTTTCGATGTAAACCAGCATCTGCAGTTCCTTCCTACACATGTTGAGGGTGGACATTGCCCTGTCATTGGGAGGGACAAATTAAGTTAGTCGGTCAGTCAGCTAGTAAGTTAGTTAGTTAGTTAGTTAGTTAGTTATGGCGCTTTATTTGTCACGTACTGAGGTACAGTGAACTTCATTTTTGTATATGGTTCAGTACAAGTATCACTATACATAAACACTTAAATACATATTTGATAAGCATCTCAGATACAGTTGGTTAGTTAATTAGTTAGTTAGTTAGTGATACAGCGTGGAAACAGGCCCTTCGGCCCACCGGGTCCATGCCGACCAGCGATCACCGATACACTAGTTCTATCCTACACGCTGGGGATAATTTACACAAACCAATTAATCTACAAACCTGCATGTCTTTGGTGAGAGGAAACCGGAGCACCCGGAGAAAACCCTTGTGATCAAAGAGAGAACGTGCAAACTCTGTACAGAAGGCACCTGTAGTCGGGTCAAACTCGGGACTCTGGCACTGTAAGGCAGCAGCTCTACCGCTGCGCCACAGTGACACCATGAAATTAAAGAGCAAAGATGACCAAGCATTCATGGAATCACACAACACTGAAAGAGTCTATTTCACCTTTCACAGAAGATAGATTCTGAAGGAGGGTCGACCAGAAACGTCACCCATTCCTTCTATCCAGAAACGTTGCCTGAGTTACTCCAGCCTTTTGTGTCTAACTTTGGTGTAAACCAACATCTGCAGTTCCTTCCTTCATATTTAACCTTTTTTGTCTGTCAGAGGTTTGACAATATGTCCAATTAGTTTAATCGCTGCATTTTTCCACAACTCACCAGTTTTTCTCCCTAAGTAGTTCCCTATTCTCATTTGAAAGTTGACGCTAAATCTGCTTTTCATCATCATTTCAACCAGCACTTCCATTATCAAAACAAATCACTGCATAAAATGGCTGCGTCTCCCCTCTGTTTCTTTTTGCCAACTACCTTAAAGGCAATCTTCTGTAACTGAGCTGCCAGTCTGAGGAAACACACTTAATCGACTCTTCATAATTGTGACAACCTTTATTAAATCACCCTAATCCTCCCTGTGCTGAGGAATACAATTCAGCTTCTCTCGATGTAGAAAACGCTCCTTCTTGGCACCGTCCCGGTGTCTCGGGCTCAGTGAATAGTGTTGGAGGATTGCAACAATCAATGAACTGCAACTGTGCAGAGGTCTAGTGTGTGTGGAGTGTGCAGCAGTTCAGACCCCTCCCTGTTGCAGCATTGCACACTCCCACTGGATGAGGGGACAGACAATGTTTAACTCCAGCGGCCAGATATGTATGTATGTATGTATATATGTATGTATGTATGTATGTATGTATGTATGTATGTATGTATGTATGTATGTATGTATGTATGTATGTATGTATATGTATGGATGTATATATGTATGCATGTAATGTACGTAAGGTAGACGCAAAATGCTGGAGTAACTCAGTGGGACAGGCAGCATCTCTGGAGAGAAGGAATGGGTGACGTTTCGGGTCGAGACCTTGCTTCAGTATGTATTTGCCTTCTGTATGTATGTATGTACACAAACATTTGTATGTATATATATATATATACATACAGATATATATATATACATGCACACACAATGTAGACAGAAAATGCTGGAGTAACTCAACGGGCGAGGCAGCATCTCTGGAGAGAAGGAATGGGCGATGTTTCGGGTGACGACCCTTCTTCAGACTTCAGACGTCTCAACTCGAAACGTCGCCCATTCCTTCTCTCCAGAGATGCTCCCTCACCCGCTGAGTTACTCCAGCATTTTGTGTCTACTGTTGATTTATAGACAATAGACAATAGACAATAGGTGCAGGAGTAGGCCATTTGGCCCTTCGAGCCAGCACAGCCATTCAATGTGATCATGGCTGATCATCCCCATCAGTACCCTGTTCCTGCCGTCTCCCCATATCTCCATAAGTTTTAAACCAGCATCTGCAGTTCTTTCTTACATATACATGCACATACCTATATGCGAACACATATACACGCACGTACACACACATATATATAATATATATATAACTTTTTTAGTTTATTATATTGATAACAGGGCACTATGGTTACATATTCTGTGGTGTTGCTGCAAATAAGAATTTCATTGTTCTTTTTGGGACATATGACAATAAAACACTCTTGATCTGCACTAAGGTAATAGCTGATCAATAGCTGATCAATAGCTTTCCACAGATTGGGGAAAGCACTCCAGAGAGTGGAGCTAATCCATACAGGCCAAAGGTCACTGTTCCTATTCCTGGGTTGCACTAATTGGACTAATTGTGCCTCAGCTGCCTAATAAAATGCTGTGGTTTTGCTGAGGCACCTGATACAAAGGACATTTAGTGGGAAGGGTTGGGGCTGGGTAACACATCAGCAAAATCCCTGCTCCTGCCATGATGCTGCTGGTTGCATTGAACAGACCAAAGGACTGCTATGTAGGAAGGAACTGCAGATGCTGGTTTAAACTCAAGATAGACACAAAAAGCTGGAGTAACTCAGCAGGACAGGCAGCATCTCTGGAGAGAAGGAATGGGTGACCTTTCGGGTCGAGACCCTTCTTCAGACTGGAGAGGCTTGAGCCAGCGGCATGGTGGCGCCACGGTAGAGTTGCTGCCTCACAGCACCAGAGACCAGAGATTGATCCTGACTAGGCGTGCTGTCTGTATGGAGATTACTCGTTCTCCCCATGACCGCGTGGGTTTCCTCCGGGTGCAGCGGTTTCCTCCCACACTCCAAAGACGAGCTGGTTTGTAGGTTAATTAGCTTTGCTTAAATTGTCCTTAATATGTAGGATAGTGTTAATGTGCGGGGTGGTCGCTGGTGGGCACAGACTCGGTGGGCCAAAGGGCCTGTGTCCATGCTGTTTGTCTAAAGCCTGAAGTAGCAATTAATGTCCATCTCTGACTGTGCTGTGCTGGCTTCTCGGTCACACCCCATCCTGACTTAGGTCGAGATGTTTTATGGCTTCAGTTTGCTGAGACTATTTTCAGCTCACATCACAATAGCAAGGCGAGAGCAACTTTTCCTTATAGTCTGCAGTGGTTTAAGAAGATGGGTGTCGGAGGTTATCACACGCAGGGCATTGTCCTACCCCTCCCCTCTTCCAGCTTTCTCCCCCTTCCACTGCCATAATCAGTCTGAAGAGGGTCCCGACCTGAAATATCACCTATCCATGTTCTCCAGAGATGCTGCCTGACCCGTTAGACAATAGGTGCAGGAGTAGGCCATTCGGCCCTTTGAGCCAGCACCGCCATTCAATGTGATCATGGCTGATCATCCCCGATCAGTACCCTGTTCCTGCCTTCTCCCCATATCTCATGACTCCGCTATCTTTATGAGCCCCCTTGAAAGCATCCAGTGAACTGGCCTCCACCGCCCTCTGAGGCAGAGAATTCCACAGACTCACCACTCTCTGTGAGAAAAAGTGTTTCCTCATCTCCGTTCTAAATGGCTTACTCCTTATTCTTAAACTGTGGCCCCTGGTTCTGGACTCCCCCAACTTTGGGAACATGTTTCCTGCCTTTAGCATGTCCAAACCCTTAACAATCTTATATGTTTCAATGAGATTCCCTCTCATCCTTCTGAACTCCAGAGTGTACAAGCCCAGCTGCTCCATTCTCTCAGCATATGACGGTCCCGCCATCCCTGGAATTAACCTTGTAAACCTACGCTGCACTCCCTCAATAGCAAGAATGTCCTTCCTCAAATTAGGGGACCAAAACTGCACACAATACTCCAGGTGTGGTCTCACTAGGGCTCTGTACAACTGCAGAAGGACCTCTTAGCTCCTATATTCGATTCCTCTTGTTATAAAGGCCAACATGCCATTCACTTTTTTCACTGCCTGCTGTACCTGTCACTGCAACAACCTGTGTCTTCTGTAATAAACCGGCATTTGCAGTTCCTTGTTCCTCCAAAATAGCAGCATTCTTGGCATGGGTTAATCGTTTTAAGAGCAGAAACAAATAAATTTAAAAGCCAACATTAGCCATTCAGAGCTTTGCCTGTTCTCAGAACTTCAATTTGACATTTCATTATTTTTTTAAATATTCAGTTTAGGGAATTGGATATCATTATCGGTATAGGCAATTGTTGTCCATCACTGATTAGAAGGGCCTTCATAAGTTCATAAATGATAGGAGCAGAATTAGGCTATTCGGCACATCAAGTCTACTCTGCCATTCAATCATTAATCATATATATATCTATATTACTAAAAATCTGATCTTGACCACTTTCTGTTGTTCTGTAAATTGATTTTAGAAAGAATGCTGCCAGTTATTCGTGTTTAAAAAATGTTGAGATTCTCTCTCCTGTCAATCACACCATGAAGGCCACGCCCCTGCTAGCGGGAGGGGGGAGGGACTATAAAGCCCCGAAGTGTGGGCGTGGCTCAGTCTCTGCAAGATGGAGGAGGGGGAGATCACACATTCTTTGTGGCCTTGCACCCTGCTTGAAATGGTATGAAACTGCACTTGAATTTGGAGGCTTTGCACCCTGCTTGGTGGTAAGAAACTGCACTTGAATTTGGTTGTCTTGCACCCTGCTTGAAATGTAATTTCAAGGAATAGCCGTGAGTCAACTGCCAGCCCACCAGCTGTGAGTGAGCTAGCTGCCAGCACAACAGGCTTGAGTGACTGAGCTGCAAGCCCAATAATCCATTCGGCCCACAATATCCATACTAACCCTCTAGAAACCAGGCCCTTCAGCCCACAACACCCATACTAGCACTCCAGAAAGCCCCCCCCCCCCCCCCCCTCTACTGACCACCAATATTGGAATTGGTGGAGAGGTGGAATATTGCATTGGGGGACCAGCCCTCCTGTGTGATGCTGGGACCCAATGGGTCCCATTTAGTCTAGTGTATATATAGTGTTTATACTTGATGGGCCAAATGGCTTAATTCTGCTCCTATACCTTATGACATATCTGTCGTGCTGCTGCAAGTAAGAATTTCATTGTTGCTTTTCGGAACATATGCCAATAAAACACTCTTGACTCTTGATTGCTGTTTATTAGGTTGTTAATTCCAAGGTGTTCCACGGGGTATATGTGGACAAGAGCTTCCCGACCTCTACTGAATGTTACCATGAAACAACATCCATGTTTGGTACTAATTGGCAAAAGAAAGAAAGGATGTGTGTCAGGACTGAGTTTCCTTCATGTACGTGTTTTTGAAATCTCCATAAGGACCACATTCAGCACCTGGTTTCGTTGAAGATAGATACAAAAGGTCGGAGTGACTCAGCGGGACAGAAGTCTGAAGAAGCGTCACCCATCCCTTCTCTCCAGAGATGCTGCCTGTCCCGATGAGTTACTTCAGCATTTTGTGTCTATCTTGGGTTTAAACCAGCATCTACAGTTCCTTTCCACACATTTGGTTTCACTTACTGTTAAAGATTTAAGACTTCCTGTGGAAGACAGTGATTCAGATCACAGCTATGTTTAGACTGTGTAAAAAAAGTATCTGACAGCACATTTTCTGAAGGTACTTTTCACATAGCTTCCAATATTTTTATAACATGGAGGCTCGTGTTTTCCCTTTTTTTAAAAAAGTTATTTATATCTCATATTGGAGCAGGGAAGGAATCCAGAAATATAGCTGAGGTTTCTATGTGGTTGAAATGAGGCACTTATTTTTCACATTGCTTTTCACTGTTTTTCTTTTGTCTGGTTTTTGCTTGTTCTGAGGCATCTTAACGAGTTTGGGGTTCCAAAGGTTACTGGGAGACGTCTAGTATATTTCCAAAGCAGCGTTTCAAACTCCCTGCTGTGTGTTTTCACACTTCTGTATCTTTTGCCACACCTCCTTGTGTTCCCATCTTTAGGAATATTATGAAAACACACATCTCTGGATTCAGGGACAGTTTCTTCCCCACTGTTATCAGGCAACTGAACCAGCCTACCAACAACTAGAGAGCGGTCCTGAACTACTATCTACCTCATTGGAGACCCTCGGACTATCGTTGATTGGACTTTACTGGCTTTATCTTGCAGTAAACATTATTGCTTTTCTCATGTATCTGTATACTGTGGATGACTCGATTGCAATCGTATATTGTCTTTCAGCTGATCCCAGGAATGAGTAGGTTAACCTATGATGAGAGTTTGTCAGCTGGGCCAAAACGCGCTGGAGTTTAGATCGAGGGGAGGGCATATTTGAAACGTACAGAATAGTGAAAGGCTTGGATAGAGTGGATGTGGAGAGGACGTCTCCGCTAGTAGGAGAGTCTAGGACTAGAGGTCGTAGCTTCAGAATTAAAGGATGTTCTTTTAGGTAGGAGATGAGAAGAAATGTATTTAGTCAGAGGGCGGTGAATCTGTGGAATTCTTTGCCACAGAAGGCTGTGGAGGCCAAGTCAGTGGATATTTTTAAGGCTGAGATAGATAGATTCTTGTTTAGTACGGGTGTCAGAGGTTATGGGGAGAAGGCAGGAGGGAGAGATCGATCAGCCATGATTGAATGGTGGAGTAGACTTGATGGGCCAAATGGCCTAATTCTACTCTTAACACATGACCGTAGGATTGGGTAGCACTCAACAAAAGCTTTTCACTGTACCTTGATACACATGACAATAAACTACAATGATAATGACAGAGTTAAGAACGGGTACATAGATAGGAAAGGTTCACAGGAATGGGCCAAATACAGGTAAATGGGACTAACCTTGACAGGGCATTAGTTTGGCAACTGAGTTCCTCCAGCAGCTTTGCTCTGGATTACGTTGGCTGCCTCTGCCTGCAATACAGGTGGATACATATTTAACATTGTATGGTGTATGATGGCCCCATAGCAAAGCGTCCATGTCACGGGGCTGGAAACTGGAAGTGTCACCAGCTAATTCTGCTACCACCATCATCTATTTGTAACAAGTGGTGGATTGTCAGCGGGTGAGGCAGCATCTATGGAGAGAAGGAATGGGTGACGTTTTGGGTCGAAATGACACCCATTCCTTCTCTCCATGGATGCTGCCTGACCTGCTGAGTTACTCTGGCATTTTGTGTCAACTGTCTAGGTCCTTATTAGTTGAAACTGTTCTCAAGCTGTTCTCGTATGTTGTAGGAGCAGAATTAGGCCATTTGGCCCTTCAAGTCTACTCTGCCCTTTAATCATGGCTGATCTATAATCTCTCAGCCCTTCCTGCCTTCTCCCCATAAATCCTGACACTCTTCATTATCTAGAATCTATCAATCTCCACCATAAAAATATCCGTTGACTTGGCCTCAAGCCGCCATCGGTGGCAATGAATTCCACAGATTCACAGATTTCCAAGAAATTCCTCCTCATCTCCTTTCCGAAGGTACGTTCTTTTACCCTGCGGCTATGGCCTCTGGTCCTGGACTCTCCCACTAGTGGAAACATCCCCTCCACATCCACTCTACCCAGGTCTTGATCAGTGTTTAGCAGACCCATTATCAAGTAGTTAACGGCTTTTTAAATTAAATCCATCAACTCCAGACTAACCCCATCATTTCTCTGCAAGACACCGGTCCCATCAATTGTTTGCAAACCCCTACAATAATCCCGTTACTTTACTTGATTTTAGTGTGGATAGAAACAGGGAGATCTAGGGGGGAATTCAATAGATCAGAGAGAGAGAAAACCAGAGACCACATTTCAGATGGATGTCCCTTTGACCGATGATAAGTGGACTCTGTTTCTCTAACCACGGATGCTGCATGACCAGCTGGTTACCTTCCGTACTTTTTGTTTTTATTTTTGATTTCCCGTATCTGTTTTCTAATTTTTGCACAATTCTTTGCAATGCCCTGGTGTAGAACTAAAGCTCATAAGAAATAGGAGTAGAATTAGGCCATTCGGCCCATCAAGTCTACTCCGCCATTCAATCTTGGCTGATCTATCTCTTCCTCCTAACCCCATTCTCCTGCCTTCTCCCCATAACTTCTGATACCTGTACTAATCAAGAATCTATCTATCTCGGCCTTAAATATATCCACTAACTTGGCCTCCACAGTCTTCTGTGACAAGGAATTCCACAGATTCAGCACCCTCTGACTAAAGGAATTTCTCCTCATCTCATAGAAAATATAGACAATAGGTGCAGGAGGAGGCCATTCGGCCCTTCGAGCCAGCATCGCCATTCATTGTGATCATGGCTGAAAGAACGTCCTGGCACATGGGTGCCATCCATTTCTGTCTCCTGTTCTAGAAAAAGTATATAGATGTTCTAGATGAACAGAATCAAATTTAGACAGACACAAAAAGCTGGAGTAACTCAGCTGGTCAACTCAAAGAATGTGTGGTTCAGTAAAGGAAGGGCCAACGTTAGGAGGCAAGAGACTTCAGACACCAGATTTCATGGCTTGGTGTGGAGACCTCAAGCACAAATAGTACACTCAGAGCATTTTCTGATTTGTTGATATATAATGCATCATGTAATTAAAGGTAATTGCATTCCTTGTTCAACATTTTAACTCCACACTCCAACCTCATAAGGAAGTTCTGAAGAATTTTCCTTCATTACAGTAGTTATCTAATGCATAAATCACCTCATTAGCAGGGAATGATCAAAGGGAACCAAGGACCTCCATTAAGTGAGTGGAACGTAGCTGCCTAATCAAATGCTCATTGTTTTAAAGAGGTAACTAAACACACAGCCTGTGGGGGGGGAAGAAGAAAATTTGCCAAAGGAATGGAAAATTGTAATCGACTTGAAAGTTGGCAGTTGTATTAAGAAGAATATTACCAATTGGCACGGAGCTGTTTTGCAAGTAAAAAGGGAATTTGGAATTGAAATATCCCATGCGTGACAACAATTGGGCTTCATCAGCATATTTCCTCTATGTTTTGACGTGTGGGTACTAAATGTTACCAAATATTATTCACATGAAGCCCCAAGCCCAACTCTATGTTCTGACATCCATTCGTACAAGTTTTTTTAGAACTGTGCCACTCTGGGCTATCTTCCTCATTAGTGTGCCTGTGATTGATTGAATATTACAGCGTGGCAACAGGCCCTTCGGCCTGCCAAGTCCATGCCGACCATCGATCATCCGTTCATACCAGTTCTATGTTAACTCACTTTCTCATCCGCTCTCCACACACTAAGGGCAGTTTACAGAGGTCAATTAACCTACAAACAGGGATGTCTTTGAGATGTGGGAAGAAACTGGAGCACCCTCAGAAAACCCACCAGTAAGCAGAGGTGTGTAGGAAGGAATTGCAGATGCTGGTTTACACCAAAGATAGACACAAAATGCCGCAATGACTCAGCGGGACAGGCAGCATCACTGAAGAGAATGAATGGGTGGCGTTTTGGGTCAAGAGGGCTGTAGAAGAGCCTCGACCTGAAACATCATCATTCTCTCCAGAAAAGCTGCCTGTCCTGCTTAGTAAACAGGGGGATTGTACAATGATTTTGACCTATTGGAATATTTACCAATGCTGTGATTTATGGTGTGAATCTCAAAGTTAGAATGGAGCCTTTCTCATGACTATTCCACATCCAGTACCCCTTGACCTCCTCATGTAGCTGCTCCAGTTTCAGTTGGAGAGGGGAGAGTAGGCAAGACTAACAGCATCAGGGTAGGTGGAGACGGGAGATCATTTAATGGAATCACAGTTAGCAGCTCCGATGCAGGACGATGAGATGTTAATATTTCTGCAATGATTTAGTTGAATTTGCATCATTGTGGACAGGGAACCGCACTTCCAACCTCACTTAGAGAATTAAGATGAAAGGGCGGCTCGGTGGCGCAGTGGTAGTGTTGCTGCCTTACAGCGCCAGAGACACAGGTTCCATCCTGACTAAGGGTGATTGTCTAATATGTTAATTCACCCCATGAGCTGCGTGCGTTTTCTCCAAGATCTTCGGTTTCCTCCCACTCTCCAAAACGCATAGGTTTGTAGATTAAGTGGCTTGGTGTAAATGTAAAATTGTCCCTAGTGTGAGTAGGGTAGTGTTAGTGTGCGGGAATCGCTGGTCGCTGCGGGCTCGGTGGGCCGAAGGGCCAGTTTCTGCACTATATCTCTAAACTAAATTAAACTAAGCCCTCAGGCCATTTGTGGAACACATGGCTTAGTTGAGATCAGAACCTGCAACCATTCCGTGTGATCAACCGAACACTAATTGGAACCGTCTTCTATGATTGTAGCAATGGCTTACTGTTCCACTCTATCCAGGACATCTCTCAGGAAGGCACAGTAGCGCAGCTGGTAGCATTGCAGCCTCGCAGCGCTAGAAACCCGGGTTCAATCCTGACTTCAGGTGCTGTCAGTGTGGAGTTTGCACGTTCTCTATGACTGCCTGGGTTTCTTCCGTATGCTACGGTTTCCTCCCACGTCCCAAATACGTGCGGGTTTGTAGGTCAATTGGCCACTGTAAATTGCCCCTAGCGTGCAGGGAGTGGATGAGAAAGTGGGCTAACATAGAACGAGTGTGAATGGATGGCTGATGGTCAGTGTGGACTCAGTGGGCTGAAGAGCCTGTATTCTCAATCAATCAAAAGTGCCTTCTCAAAATGTTTTATGCCGTGATGTCAAGTCAACATGTTGCACTGGAGTCAGAGATTCCAGATAAATCGGTAACATTTATTTTTTTTAAAGCTACCCCATCGGAGCCTAATTCAGTGAAGAAGCAAAACATTTAAGGTTGAGAAAATTAACAAAATGCAGTTTTTAGCAAAAAATCAGTTGCCTCAAACCATTGCTTATACATGACACAGGGAAGATATATTGTGTACTAAGATAGCCAGCTCTCCTGGGTAGTAACCGAGTCTCTAGATATTTCAGTTTAGTTTGTCACGTGTACTGAGGTACAGTGAAAAGATTTTGGATCAGCCATGATCATATTCAAAGGGCCGAATGGCCTACTCCAGCACCTATTTTCCATGTTTATAAAAGATGAGTCTTTTAGATGTTGCTTTAAGGAGAAAAAACATCAGGGTATTTCAAAACCACATTTGGTTCACTTTTCCTTCGGTACTTCTGTACATTAGTCATAAGGCTGATCAGACAGGGGCGTTAGAGGCAGGGGATTATGTCTCTAAAGATACCAATATCCAGTGTTGCCAACCTTTCTCTCTCATTAGCTGTGAATTGACAGTAAATATGAAGGCCTTGCATCCAAATACCTCAAAGTCCAATAAGAAGATGATTATGTTCTTTCACAATGACTAAAGAATGTAAAGTATGGAGAAAGTGAGACCACAAGCAGCAACCACAAACCATGTTGAAATAGTACATCAAGCACTCGGAATTTCTGCAATGAGATGAATGATATCATAAAGAACTTTTAGTTTAGTTTGGTTAAAGGGCCTGTCCCACTATAGGAGTTTACCCAAGAGCTCTCCCGAGTTTAAAAAAAACCCAAAAAACTCGTGGTAAGTACGTAGAATGTACGTAGCGGATACGTCGGAGCTCGGGACGTTTCTTAGTGGCTCGTAACGCTAACGGCAGGTCCTCGGGAAACGCAATAAGTTCGTGAAGTTTTTTCAACATGTTGAAAAATGTCCACGAGAGTCCCGAGTACCTACGAGTGGCTATTACCGTAATTCTCCGCGTTCGAATCAGGGGAAACTCGGGCGAACTCTAGAATTACCTCTTACAGTGGGACAGGCCCTTTAGTTTAGCGATGCAGCGGGGAAATAGGCCCTTCGGCCCACAGAGTCCGTGCCGACCAGGGATCAAGTATTTGCATACTGGCAAAGCACAAAGTGCTGGAGAGACTCAGTGGGTCAGGCGGCATCTGGGATGTGAATGGACAGATGACATTTCGGGTTGGGACCCTTCTTCAAACTGATGGAGTAGACGGATGAAAGCAGACAAAGAGAGGTGGGGTTGAGGCAATGCCTGGCGAGCGCTAGGTGGACAGACACAAAATGCTGGAGTAACTCAGCGGGTCAGGCTGCATCCATGGAGAAAAGCAATAGGTGACGTTTCAGGTCGAGACCCTTCTTCAGACTGAAAATGAGAAACGAGAGATATTGGGCATACGGTAGGTAGAGTAATAGGTGGATACAGGTGAGGGGAGATGTGATTGGCAGATGGGTGGCGGTAGTGACATTGCTCAGAGGTGAAAAGGAGACAAAATGACTGAAGGGTCCCAACACGAAACATCGCCTGTCCATTCCCACCCTGACCTGCTGACCTCCTCCAGCCCTTGGTGTATTTAAAATATTATTAAATTCGGTTTGAATCCTTGCATATTGAGATAGCGGGAAGGTCATTTCATCTTTCTGTCGCCAGCTGTTTCTTGTGATACTGAAATATTCATAGGATGCCTGGCATTTATTACCCTGATGCAGCATTTTGAAAAGAATATGAAATATTATTGTAGGATTAAATAGGAGGGATGTTTGGAATGTATTCGCAAATTTTATTATTGCATGCAACTGCAATTGGTTTAATTCATTTGTGAGTCAGTATTTGCATTTGGTTACTTTAAGACAGCATAAACCAGAGACTTAAAATCACTGATGTGAAACCATAGTCATGTGTATATAAATCTCTCGGCTAAGCCTGCACAAGCATTCTGGTTTTGCATAATATGAGTAATGTACAGGGAACTAAGAGTACAGTTCATCTTTCAAATCCAATTTGGTCCAAATCATGAACTAGCTGTTTAGTTTAGTGTAGAGATACAGCACAGAACCAGACCCTTCGGCCCACTGCGCACGTGCCGACCAGCGATCCTGGTCGGGTTCGATCCTGACTACGGGTATATACATTCTCTTCGTGACCACGTGGATTTTTCCCAGGCGCTCGGGTTTCCCCCCACACTCCAAAGATGTACAGGTTTGCAGGTTAATTGGCTTTGGTAAGAATTGTAAATTGTCCCTAGTGAGAGTAGGATAGTGCTAGTGTACAGGGATCGCTGGTCGGAGTGGACTCAGTGGGCCGAAGGGCCTGTTTCCACGCTATGTCTCAAAACTAAATTAAGCTAAACAACCCTGTTTTCTTCACTCTCTCTCTCTTGCTCTCTCTCTCTCTCTCTCTCTCTCTCTCTCTCTCTCTCTCTCTCTCTCTCTCTCTCTCTCTCTCTTCCCCCCCTCCCCCCCACCTTCTATGTGCCCTGCCTGGACTTGGACTCATTTCTTCTCTTTCACATATGTTCCTTCCTCTGGCTTCACAATTTGTACTTCTTCAATCTTTTTCTCACAATTTTAGTCTCTCCATATCTGGTCTTTGTCTAACCATCTACCTATCAATACACTCCCTCACCTGTATCCACCTTCCTTCTCTCAAAAGACCAGTCACCATGTAGACTTGGCTTCCTTTCCCGCCATTCTCCATAGAGGTTTAACAGCCAGCTACGCAGCTACAGTGGCAAGTCAGAGGATTGGAGTGGACATGTGAAACAGCAATGAATAACTAGAAGATTAATCAGGAAGAAAAAAATTAAAGTGTAAGAATTCATTGATATTTCAAAAAAAACATTAAAAAAATTAAAATCAAATTTCTGCAGATGCTGAAAATATGAAATAAAACCAGAGAATTGAGCTCCTAGGTGTTACTGGGGGGGGGGGGGGGGGTCAGTAAAGCTGTTGCATTATTTTGTTGCTTGGTCCTTCATCTTGTGGCCCCGCAATAAATGGGGCCAAGTTAGGGTTGTCAACTGTCCTGTATTAGCCGGGACATCCCATATATTGGGCTAAATTGGTTTGTCCCATACGGGACCACCCTTTTCCCGTATATGACAGCTACTACTCGGGTCGAGGGGACTGTCGGGTCGGAGCACCGTGTCTGACCCCGCCTCACCCGTCCCGACGTAGTGCAGCCCATGGAGTGCAGCAGCAGCGCCTCACCCGTGGCCCCGTCTGTCGGCAGCCCGGCCAGCTGTCCGACCTTCGGACCTTCGCTTACCGTCGACACCACCACCACCCCTCCTTGTCATGGCCGATCATCGGTTCATGAGTTGGAAGGGGTGCCGGGCTTGGCGCGCAGGCCAAAACTCCTCAGTTGGCCTGCCGGGGTGAACTTTGTGTATAGTCCAGTACCTGGGCCAACTCATCGTTCACCCAGCCACGGCCGAGTCGGCCAATGAAATGGGGTCGGGAATTTGTCCCTTATTTTGACCTTTTTGTCCCTTATTTGGGAGTGAGAAAGTTGGCAACCCTCGGCCAAGTGGATGCCTGTGTTGTAACTGTGTAGCAGGATGGAGGTGTGGCTAGTGTTCACTACTGCAGTCACGATGTTTTCTTTTTTTACAGCCTTAACATCTCTAGGGATCTCAGGCATTTGTTTATACCATGTGGAGTAAATTAAATGTGCAGAAGTCTGGGATCTTCTGAGGAGGTTTGGATGGCTCATCGGCTTGGCACCGCTAGCTGTGAACTCTCCAGCTTTGTCTTTGGCACAATTACTGGGCCCTAACATTATTAACTTGCCTCAGTGATGAACAAATGGAACAGCAACCCTTACTCCACCATGGAAGATGCTGCCTGACAAGGATGGGTTACTCCAGCACTTTATTTTTGTAAACTTGCATCTGCAGTTGCTTGTGTCACTAGTTCCCTCAGCCTGTTGGCATCAAGCGTGTGAGTGCATTAGCTGCATTCATAACTGAATCCATTGGCCCCAATCTATGCTAAGAACCTCCTAGCCTTCAAGTGCACTGCACAAATGCATATTCAGATGGAGCACAATTGATCCATTAATAATAAGACTACATCCATCCACTTGTGCTGAAAGAGCCAGTGATTAAATCCCATAACAGCCAATATTTCCCAGTCAAGTCCCACATGAAGGTTACTATGAATCTTCTTGTCAAGATCACATCAATACACTGAATTACCTCATGAAACGTAGAGCATAGAGCAGTGCAGGACAGGAACAGGCCCTTCGGCCTGGGCCCAACATGATGCCAAGACCTACCCTTACCTGCCTGCACATAATAAATGTAATGATCCGGAGCATCATCACCCGGCGAGAACGGCCTGGAACATCGGGCCTCCGTGAAGGCGACTGCGGAGGCCTCAATAGGCCCGACTGTGGGTGGACATGGGATAGGGACTGGACTTTGTGCCTTCCCTCATAATGGGAACCATTGTGGGGGGATGTTTTTTATGTTTATATCTCTTTAGTATTGTTATGTCTATTTTTTTTATGTGCTACATTGGCAAGAAGCATTTCACTACACCAATTGGTGTATGTGACCAATAAAATAACCTTCGAACTTTTGATCCAGTTTGCTGGTTTGTCAATGGTTCATGTCTGACAGTATCCTTCATTTCTATTGATTATGGTGCCTTCATAACATAAAAATAATGGCAAAATACATTGTAGAAGGTGCCTCATTTGAAAAATTAAACACAGTGAAATCTTCCAGGATTAATTTCATTTTAGTTTTAGTGACACAGCGTGGAAACAGGCCCTTCAGCCCACCAAGTCCATGCTGACCCGTTCACACTAGGTCCATGTTATCCCAGTTTTTAATCCTTCACACTAGGGACAATATACAGAGGCCAATTAACCTACAAACCTGTACGTATTTGGAATGTGGTAGGAAACCAGAGCACCCAGAGAAAACCCATGCGGTCACAGGGAGAACGTCCAAACTCCATACAGACAGCACCCAGGGTCAGGTTCGAACCCGAGTGTCTGGCGCTGTAAGGCAGCAACTCTACCGCTATGCAGCTCCATTTCTCATTGTATTCTTGTAATGATTTCGATTTTTTTTAATGTAACTCGCAATAGTTTGGGTAAACACACAGTCTGTTGCCCAGAGTAGGGGAATCGAGAACCAGAGGACAGAGGTTTTCAGGTGATGGGGTAATGATTTAATAGGAACCTGAGGCGTAATTTTTTAACATAAAGGATGGTGGGTGTATGGAACCACCGGAGGAGTTAGTTGAAGCAGGGACTTTTGCAATGTTTAAGAAACGTTTGGACAGTTACATGGATAGAATAGGTTTAGAGGGATATGGACCAAACGCAGGAAGGTGGGACTAGTGTAGATGGGATCGATGTGGGCAGGTTGGGCCGAAGGGCCTGTTTCCATGCTGTATGACTATGACCCGTATCCTCACAAATTTCACGGCACAGTCATACTCTCCACACTCCCACCCCCACCCACTCTCCGCCCACCAAAAGCTAAACTCCATAAAGCCATCACGCTAACACTTATCCACACCTGTTAGATGCATTGTGTTTCTGTGGCCGGGATCAAATGGAATAGCTACCATACCCTAGTTGAATCTATTTACTCCAAACTGCACTGAGATCTTCCTGGTCTCCATAGCCTGACTTTGCACTGGAGAAATGCATTCGCAAACTATGCACAACTGATCCATCAATAATAAATAAGAAGGAACTGCAGATGTTGGTTTACGCTGAAGATGGACACAAAATGCTGGAGTAACTCAGCGCAATGTCAGAGTCTGAAGAAGGGTCCCGACCCGAAATGTCACCCATTCCTTCTATCCAGTAATGCTGCCTGTCCCGCTGAGTTACTCCAGCATTATAAGTCTATCTTCCATTATTAATAATATGATTACATATATCCTGTTAGCAGAAACACAAGTACAAAACAGGGAGGAGGAATGCTGTCCTGGGAATGCAAACACTGGAAGTAAGAATTAAATGGATCCGTTTGAGTTTGGTTTATTGTCACGTGTAGCATGGTAAGTGTAGATTGCGTGCTAACCAGTCAGCGGGCAGGCAATAGGGGTGTCGGAGGTTATGGGGAGAAGGCAGGAGAATGAGGTAGGGAGGTAGGGATGGATCAGCCACGATTGAATGGCGGAGTAGTCTTGATGGGCCGAATGGCCTAATTCTGCTCCTGTCACTGTACCTCGGTGACAACAAACTAAAACTGAAAACACTCGACTCTTGACTCGAGATCTTAAATGGTTTATAACTTTGACAGCTCTCCTAGTTTCCTATTCACAATGGCTGCTCTTTGCAATGCATGCTGGTCGCTGGACTGCTTTCAGAAATGATTTGATAAATGAGATAAAAATCCCCGTCGAGCAAGTTGTGCCAAAACGCAATGAATTGCACTCGTTGTGCCAGAAAGAAAATCAGCAAAATGCTCCCCGTCATTGACTCCAGCGCTCAGCTAATGCAGCTGGTCTTCATCAATGGAAACTTCAACATCTCAGCTCTTCCCACTGGGACTGACGGGAACAAACCTCCTGCTAATGGCGACAATTAACACAAGGGGGAGGGGAGGCATCTGCTGCAGTGGAGCTGGGATCTATCTCCATCCATTCTCTTCATTGGCCCTCCTCCTCCCTCCACATGTGCCCAATGACTGCCCTCCGCTGTGCACTGCCGGCCAGAGTTCACACCCTTTTTTTGAATGAGCCGCTAAATACAACCTGCATCTGTTCTTTCAGATGGATGTAAACAAAACAATCATTGCCCTATAGCTCTCCCCAGTGACTTGGGCCTATTTGTCCCTCAAACAACACCTTTGAAGAGTTTAATAAATCAATTTTAGGACATTTTATGTAACCTTCCCCCTCTCCTTTCTTGCCCCAACCCCCCCCGCCCCTTCCTGTGCCTCACCTGGACTCACATCTGTTTCTCCCCTCTCCCTCCCCTTCCACCTACATTCCTTCCTCTAGCTTCACAATTCGCAATTTTTTAATCCTTTTGTCTCACACCTTCTGTTTAGTTTAGGGATACAACGTGGAAACAGGCTCGTCGGCCCACCGAGTCCGCTCCGACCAATGATCCCCACACATTAACACTATCCTACACACACTAGGGAGAACATACAAACTTCATACTGACAGCACCCATGGTGTGGATCGAACCCGGTGTCCGCTGCTGCAAGCACTGAAAGGCAACAACTTAACTGATGTGCCACCGTACCGCCCTTAATTTGTCTTTCTGTTTTTCAACCTCTGGCCTTTTGTCCACCATTTGCCCATCACCATTTGCCTCATCTATATATACCTAATACCTGCTAGGCTTTGTCCTGTCCTCACGCCCTCTATCAGGATCCCCCCCCCCCCTCACAATCAGTCTGAAGAAGGGTCCTGACCCCCAACATCACAGTACCGTGTTCTCCAGAGATGCTGCCTGACCCGCTGAGTTACTCCAGCACCTTGTGTCTTTTTAAACAATCATTAATAAGCAGTTATTATTATTTTGCTGTTTATGGGGTTTTGCTGTGTGCAAATTGGCTGCGGTGTTTCCTGCATTATAATAGGAATGGCAGTGCAAAAATATTTAATTGATTGTAGGAACTCTAGGGCTTCTTGATTTCGTACAAGTCTTGATATAACCACTAGTCTGCCTTTACTTCATCCAACACAACATCAAACAGCACAAAAGGAGGCAATTTGCTTGTTAGTGCCACAGTCTTCCCCAGTTCCCCCACAAATTTCCATATCACCTTTCAAATTCTAATTCCCCTTTCACAACCTCTATAGAATCTGTCTCCAAGCCCCTTTCATTCAGAGTGGTCATGGGCACCAGGTGCAATGAAATTCATGCAGTTCAGAGAGGCAGCAGGTGTCAGACAGACTGATTGAAGAGTTGCAAATTGTGAAGCCAGAGGAAGGAATGGAGGGGAGAGGGGGGAGGAGTAGAGAAGTAGATGGGAGTCCAGTTGGGGCAGGGGGAGGAGAGGAGCGGGGGGGAAGAGAACTCCATTCTCTCCTCTCCCACCATACCACCCCCCCCCCCCACCTTACAATCAATCTGAAGAAGGGTCCCGACACAAAACATCACCTACCATGCGCTCTCTCTCTCTCTCTCTCTCTCTCTCTCTCTCTCTCAAAATACGAGAGAGAGAGAGAGAGAATGCTGGAATAACTTAGAGGGACAGGCAGCATCTCTGGGTGACGTTTCGGGTCGAGACCTTCCAAAGATGCTGACTGACCGTTGAGTTACTTTTGGGTCCAAAATGATTAGATTATACACATTTCTGAAGGAAACATTTTCTGACAACTTTTCAGAAACGATTTTCTTATTTTCAATAGAAATCCCAGCACATTGTCACAATCCATTTCAACATGAACAAAATAAAACTATCGGTTCTAGCCTACATTCCCAAAGTAACTCCATTGTGGCACCTACAGGCAACCAGTTGCTATTACAGCTAGAGAGAAAGAGAACACAGAAGATAGAAGACACAAAGTGCTGGTAGACAAAAATGCTGGAGAAACTCAGCGGGTGAGGCAGCATCTATGGAGCGAAGGAATAGGTGATGTTTCGGGTAGAGTCCCTTCTTCAGATGCTGCCTCACCCGCTGAGTTGCTCCAACATTTTTGTCTGCCTTCGATTTTTTCCGGCATCTGCAGTTCTTTGTTAAACACAAAGTGCTGGAGTAACTCAGCGGGTCTGGCAGCATGATGCTGCCTGATTCGCTGAATTCCTCCAGCACTTTGTGTCTATCTTTGGAATAAACCAGCATCTGCAGTTCCTTTCTACTCAAGAGAACAAAGAACTCAACCAAAAATGATGATCTGCATAGAAATGTGTCTTTTCAAAGACGAAACGTTTGCTGGATATATGTAAAATTTTCCTTTAATTACTTCAGAGCAGTGATCCAAAACTAAAATTATATCTGGATGTATGTAATTTTTACAGAAGAAATGCCATTTTATACTCTCTGATATTAGTCTTTCCCTTTGTCATTCCAAAGTCTTCAGTGAATGTTTTTTCAGCAAGCTGAGAGTTCTTTCTTTGTGCCAGCAACATGGAAACTAAGGAGCAAATGAGCTCTCTCTTCAGTAAATTCCAGATGTCCACTACATCTGAAACAAATGACAAATGAGAACATTTCCCATCAGGTCAGGCAGCATTTGGAAAGATTAAAGCAGAGCGAATGTTTCAGACTGATGACCTTTTAAGCGAAGCCACACTGCTGACCGATCTGCCGAGTGCTTGTGGCCTTTTCTGCTTGTATTTCAGATTTTTATACATAGAACAGTACAGCACAGGAACAGATCCTTCGGCCCACAATGTCGGTGCCGACCATGACGCCAAGGTAAACTAATCTCTGATGATAGACACAAAAAGCTGGAGTAACTCGGCGGGACAGGCAGCATCTCTGGAGAGAAGGAATGGGTGCCGTTTCGGGTTGAGACCCACAATTGTGCCGATCCAAAGAAGGGGCTCAATCCAAACTTTACTTATTCCTTTTCTCCAGAGATGCCGTCTGACCCGCTGAGTTACTCCAGCTATCTTCGGTTTACACCAAATCTGCAGTTCCTTCCTAAAGTAATCTCTGCTTGCACACAATGATTATCCCTCCATTCCCTGCATATGAATATGCCTATCTCAAAGCCTATATAACCACTATTAAACCACCTCAATCCACTATTGCATCTGCCTCCATCGCCACCCCGAGCAGCAAATTCCAGGCACCCACGAATCTCTGTGTAAAAAAACATGCCCGCATATCTTCGTTAAATTTTCCTCATCACATCTTAAATCTATACCTCTAATCTTTGACAATTCCACCCTGGAAGAAAGGTTCTGACTGTCTACCCTATCTATACCTTACATCATTTTATATACTTCCATCAGGTCTCTTCTTAATGTAATCTTGATTTTGGATGGAGGCATTTCATTTTCTGGTAGGTCAGTACCCAGACTACCCACAGCAAGATTGTTTCTTGTTCCACAGATGCTGCCTGGCCTGCTGAGTATTTACAGCATGTTCTGATTTGATTTTAGATTTCCAGCATCAGTGCTTTTTATTTTAATTGACCCCTACATCTAGTCCATTGGGATCAGGAAGACAACAGGCAGACCAATCAACTCTCTGCCGTTCACTTGGAATTGAAAATCAAAAAACTGTTCAATTTATAGAAACACTTGTAATGTATTTAATGTGGACGGCACGGTGGCGCAGCAGTAGAGTTGCGGCCTTACAGTGCTTGTAGACCCGGGTTCGATCCCCGACTATGGGCGCTGTCTGTACAGCGTTTGTACGTTCCCCCCGTGCCTGCATGGGTTTTCTCTGAGACCTTCCGTTTCCTCCCACACTCCAAAGACGAACAGGTTTGTAGGTTAGTTGGCTTGGTATAGAGTAAGTATAAATTGTTCCTAGTGTGTGTACGGGGATTTCTGGTCGGCACATGCTTGGTGGGCTGAAGGGCCTGTTTCCACGCTGTATCTCGAAACTAAACTAAACTACACTTTCTCAATGTAAGACGGTACTATTAAATCTGTCTTTTATCTCTCTGCTCTGTGGAGAACAAGCCTAGTTTCTCCAGATCCTCTGCATTTGTGAAGACCCTCACGCGTATTACCTTTAGAAGAAGGGATCATTCTGATAAACCTCCAGTGCACCCTGTTCACGCATTCTTCCTTAAGAGTGTAGTCTAAAGGTGAACAGAATATTCCAGCTGAGGCCAAACCAATGCAAAAAAACAGCAGCGCAGTTATAGGCTAGTTTTCTGGACATCAACAGTGATCAATATCAGTTTTATTTAGTTTGTCACGCGTACCGAGGTAAAGTGAAAAGCTTTTGTCGCGTGCTAACCAGTCAACGGAAAGACTGTACATGATTATGATTGAGCCACCCATAGTGTACAGGTGCATGATAAAGGGAATAATGTTTAGTGCAAGAAGAATAAAGCTTATTATGAGAAATGTAATTCCATTCCAGAAATGTAAATGAGAAGTCCATTCCCTCTCCAGATGCTGCCTGGCCCACTGAGTTCCACCAGCACTTTGTGTTTTGCTCAAAATTCCAGCGTCTGCAGTTTCTTGTGTCTCCATGTAAGAACAGAGAGCGTGGAGAGTTCAGCGCAGGAGCAAGCCCTTTGGCCCACACTGTCACTGTCAGCGCAAGTTTAGCTTTCACTGCATGTGCTACAACAAAGAAGTTGCACTGATCCAACCCGCTGAACATAAAATCACACACAGGTGCTAGTCTGCACAACCAAACGGCCTTGGAACAGCAAGACGTTTGAACTTAAAGTAAATTTACTTCTCTAAGTAAATAATCCAAGGATCAGCACTTCAGGCACAGTAGTGGAAAAACATTCTTAAAATAGCCCCTGCGATCTGTTTGAGAAATCAATTCCAAATGTATTTTTTTGCGGTGTGTTGCTTCTGAATGTTCACATTTAAGATGAACTTAATTTTCATTTCATAGGAAGTCAAACAGTCAGTGTCAGAAGGAACTGCAGATGCTGGTTGACACCAAAGATAGATACAAAGAGCTAGAGTAACTCAGCGGGACAGGCAGCATCTCTGGAGAGAAGAAATGGGTGACGTTTCGGGTTGGGAACCTTCTTCAGACTTACTCAGCCTTCAGACCCGAAAAGTCACCCATTCCTTCTATCCAGAGATGCTGCCTATCCCGCAGAGTTACTCCAGCATTTTGTGTCTATCTTCGTCGCACAGTAAGTCTTGATTTGAAAGCCACGATGTGGTGAAACCAGGAGGGAGAAAGAATTCTGCCACCCAGTGGTGATACAGCAGTTATAAAACAGCTGTGTCATGCTTTACTCTCAACCACACTTAGCCTGTGATAAAGGAACCTGGAGAAAATCTATTTTCTACCATAGCCTTCAACCCCTGTGCTAGTTTCCCTTCAGTGCTACAGCACTGGGAATTAGACAGACTCCCAACTGAATTCACAACTACCCACATCAAAGCTCTTGTAAGAAATGTCCAATAAATACATGAAAAGGGAGTGAGGAAACTAAAGATTCCTGTCTAATACACATAATCGAACTTATGTGTATGAGACTTCCTGTCTAATACACATAGGTGAACTTGGATATGATGATAATGCCAGTGTTGGGCTGATGCAGGACCTAAAACCCATTCTCCACAAGGCCATCCGGTTGTTTGTGTTTCAGGTAAGCCATTTTCTACATGAAAAAAAAACCTAAGAGGTTTGGGGACTTACCACAGTGAAGTCAAAGTCCCTGTCTATTTTGTTCCTGGAGCATTCACAAGTCTTATATGTAAGATATATAATTTTCTATAGTCTATATATAATCAAGAGAGAGTTAGATTTAGCTCTTAGGGCTAAAGGAGTAAAGGGATATGGGGAGAAAGCAGAAACGGGGTACTGATTTTCGATGATCAGCCATGATCTTATTGAATGGCGGTGCTGGCTTGAAGGGGTGAATGGCCTACTTCTGTACCTATTTTTCTATGTTCTATGTTTCTAATGAATAGAGAATGGTAAAGATGAACAGTGGCCTCCATTGGTATGGAACACAACAGGACTTTCAGCTGTGTGTCGGTGTCCTGTACTGTCTGTGTGCAGTCATGTATTGGTCTCTTTCTATGCAAGCGATATCTTACAGAGGTCTCCATGGAGCGCAGTGTCAGTACAAGCTAGTTAGTTTGTTTTTAATAATTGCAACATAGCTCCATTTTATGGCCAACTCAAACAACTCTAATAAGTCACTTTATGATAGCTGCCTCAGATTATCAGTGAGGAAGTAGTGAGGATTGGTTCCTTTGATCGCCAAGTCTCGAGATTGCAGATTGTACCTGCATTTTTCTTTCCTTTTATGGTGATTGTTTTGGAGCCTGACAGTATAATGCTCTTTAGACTCTGTTAACCTTACTTTTACAGGCCTGTGAAGAGTCAGTTAATGACTGACTTTTGATATAGTGTAGAACATTTACTGAAAGGTTAGAGACAACAATGGTGCCTTGAAACAAGGTAGAAACAATCCCTGGGCTAAATGCATAGTCAAGGCTTTGTTATCTGCTCATTCCTATTAACTTTATGGATTCTGTGTAAGTGCATATATTTTCCAACCCAGTTCGTAGGAAGATACAGAGTTTGATAAGTGACACAATGACCAATTAAGGCTCCCATTGCACTGTTCAGGTAGTTCTCTGCCCACGGTTTTCACACAGTTATGACCCGAAACGAGCTGCAATTCTAGTCACAAAAAGGAAAATAAATCATCATGCAGTGCACATATTTGAAATAGTTAACAAATATAAATAACACTTGAGGGCCAACCATTGCCTAGAAGCTTATCTGAGACCTTATCAATATAATATGTTTTATTGCCTTCCATCACAGTGAGGAATGTGGGGAGCCTCTGTGGTGGATGTTTATGTTAAATTTGATTTTATGTGATTGTGTGTCTTTCTGTTTTCACTTGGTGTGGCCATATGGCAACTCGAATTTCACTGTACCCTATGGTACATGTGACAATAAACCCATGTTGAATCTTGTACATAGCAGCAGGGGAGTAAGCAGCATTCTTCACGATCTCATCTTTAATGAAAGTGGGACACTGGCCTTCCTAATCTGGTTTCTCATTACCCCAACCCTCAACTTCCACCAGATGAGGTAGTTGAGGCAAGTACATTTAAGAGACATTTGGACAGGTACATGGATAGGAAAGGTTTAGTTCAGTTGAGTTTATTGTCACATGTACTGACGTACGGTGAAAAGCTTTTGTTGCATGCAAACCAGTCATAGGAAAGACAATACATTACAATCGAGCCATTTACAGTTTATAGATACACGATAAAGGAATAACGTCTAGTGCAAGGTAAAGCCAGTAAAGTCTGATCAAAGATAGTCCGTGAGTCACCAATGAGATTGAGTGGCATAAGGGCAAGTGGGATGAACTTAGATGGATATCTTGGACAGCATTGATGAGTTGGGCCAAGAGGCTGTTTCCATGTTCACTGATTCTATGACAGTGTGTCACTGTATCCTAAGTCCATGACTTCTTCGCTCATCCCATGGTCTGAGATTACTAGTCTACCACTTCACCTCCACCACCCCTGGCTTCTTCCTCCTTATCCAACTAGCAGCGTGATTTCTTTTCTGATGGGTTGTTCAAGTGGGCTGTGCCAACGATGCCAATAAGGCTCAATAAATGGTTATCTCCAGCCAACTAACAATATATAACTAACCCTATAACTAACAACTAACCCAACTAACCCTAACAATGACATAGTGACCATGGGTAAATCAATCCCAGCGAGCCTTCTTTAAGTAACCATTGTTTGAACGTGTGTTTTTCTGTGTTGCACTAAGCTACACAAGTCATGATGGTCTTTGGCTCAACTGCAGCCCAGGTAGTTAACTAATCCCCACACTCAGTAATAGCAGTACTGTGATTGACCTGAGATATGCTTCAGATGGACACAAAATGCTGGAGTAACACAGCAGGACAGGCAGCATCCCTGGAGAGAAGGAATGGGTGACGCTTTCTGGTGGAGACCCTTCTTCAGGGCCTTCTTTGACCCAAAACATCACCCATTCCTTCTCTCCAGAGATGCTGCCTGTCCCGCAGTGTTACTCCAGCACTTTGTGTCTATCTTCGGTGTAAACCAGTATCTGTAGTTCCTTCAGATATGCCTATGTTGTTTGATATGAAAAAGCACAGACATAATGATAAAGCTCCACATTAGTTTGCCGCTGAATTGTCCAAATAAGCTACTTTGGACCATAAGATATCCTATTATTTGTCATAACATTTAGGTTTATTAAGGCATGATAAAATTGTGCAAACTATTGCCCTTCTGTCACCGTAAAACCCAGTAGCATAGCTCCGAGTAATTCCTAGTTTTAGTGCGATTAGATTTTCCCGCTCTCTGTACGTAGTGGGATGTGCTTCGCAAGGAAATTCAAGCGCAAAATGTCATTTGATCGTTCAGTTTGTTATTGCAGCATCACCACCACAACAGGAGCCAAGGGACTGAAGCAAATGCTTATAACAGTTCTGAAGGTGTGGATCTGTGGAAATAATGACAGTCCCCTGACACCAACAAATACAACACCATCTTAAATAAAAACAAATAGGAATATATTGTAATTTTCCACGTCTACGTGTCTGATGTAATGACGCTTCTATTTTCCTTGCCATTTTTCTTTATCTTCCCAACCAACAATTAAAAATGGCCTGGAGTAGGAACGAACTGCAGATGCTTTTTTAAACCGAGTGTAGATACAAAAAGCTGGAATAACTCAGCGGGACAGGCAGCAATGCTGGAGAGAAGGAATGGGTGACGTTTTGGGTCGAGATCCTTCATTAGACTAGTCAGAGGAAAGGGAAAGAAGAAATATAGACGGTGATGTAGAGAGATATAGAACTGAATGAAAGATATGCAAAAAAGTAACGATGATAAAGGAAACAGGCCTCCCATGCTAAGATCCTCGAGACACTGAAGTATAAATGGAGCAACTCTGCTTATTTCAACGCAATGCAAATTGAAACATTTGAATGGAAAGAACAACGCAATCACAACAACATTTGATTCATTTCTCATCACTGTTTTACTGTACTGGGCACTTTGCTGTGAATTGATGCCACTTTAATATCTGACAGGTATTACTAGCATGCATCATCATACAATGTTCCATTTGAAGCACAGCCAAAAAAGTATCCCACACTGATGGGAATGATCGTCATTAATTATTCCACAGTCAATCGTGCTTTACTTGTGCAGCACAAAACTACTTCCTTATGAAGTCAAGTGCCATAGTTATCTGGAGACACAAGGAACTGTAGGTGCTGCTTTACAAAAAAGACAACCCTTTTGTTCCTCTACCCCTCCTCCCTTCCCTGTGCCCAACCTGCACTTGCAGCCATTTCTCCCCTTTCACATATGTTCCTTCCTCTGGCTTCACAATTCGTCCCTCAGTCCTTATCTCACACCTTTTGTCTTTTCACCTCTGGCTATCAAAACATTCACTCACCTGTATTCACCTATCACTCGCCAGGCTTTTACCTGCCCCTCCTCTCTCTTAGCTTTCTTCCCCCCTCCACAAACACTATCAGTCCGAAGAAAGATCCCAACGCGAAACATCACCTAGCCATGTTCTCCAGAGATGCTGCCTGACTCGCTTGGTTACTCCAGAACGTTGTCGCTTTTTGTACTTCGATTATCTGTTATCCTTTGTGCTTTCACAACCTCCCCTCCCCCCAAAACCCACTCATAGTTTGGTATAAGTGTAGTCCCTGCGGACTTGTCCTTTTGATTAGCTCAGATACTGAACCAGTGATGTTCTGATCAAAGAACCTGACCACTATTCTTCACTCTTTCCAACGTTCAGGAAACTCAAGCCCTCAGTTTTGCCAGTGTAGCGCTCTCCCTGAGTTAACCTATACGTTAATTGCAATTTACCCACACTTTACCTACACCAATCCCTTATCAAAGTTGTGATCCAATTGTCTTCCACTCTCACAAAAATGTCATTATATTCATAAGATAGACACAAAAAGCTGGACTAACTCAGTGGGTCAGGCAGCATCTCTGGAGAAAAGGAAAAGGTGACGTTTTGGGTCGAGACCCTTCTTCAGACCACAATGAACACACTCATATTACTCACACATTTTGTGCCCTGTCTATTCTGATTAATGTTCTGCCATTCAATGTGATCTAACTCCTTGAATATATTTAATGATTTCAAGTCTTCTTCGAGTCCGTTGCAATCTCAGATGTCGTTCTGCCTGTATCTGGCGCAGGTCACAGCTGGTCGGGTCGGGTCGGTTCAGCCAGGTCCTGGGGGCTGCACTGGGGGGCGTCATCACACTCCAGTAGGTGGGACATTGTCTGTACTGCTCCACAGCTGCATGTGTCTTCTGCCTGGTAGTTCCATGCTTTCATAAGTGCTTTGCACCTCCCCTGCTCCACTCGTAATCTGTTGAGGGTCTTCCAGGTTGGCCATGGGAGGTCGTGCCTGCTGGCGAGGCGTTCAGTCGGAGTGATTCCTCTCTCCATCCAGTCGTGGGCTCGTGTGTTGAGCTGGTTCCATTCACCTTTCCAGATGTTGGTCTTTGCTGTTTCTTTGGTTGTCTGGAGAGGTGGGACTGTCTGCAAGAAACTGGCTCTGGATTTCAGACGGGGTGGAGGTGCTGTGTGGAGGTGCAGGGGGTGCCTGGTATCGATCTCCTGTGCTCTCCGCTCGTCTTGGGCGACGATGGATTGTCTGATATGGGGGGGGGGGGGGGGGGCAATACCAGCTAGGCCGTAGAGGCACGGGACTGGTGTTGTCTTTATGCATCCCGTGATAATGCGGCAGTGAAATCATTTTTGCAATAGTGAGTTTCACAGGTTCACTATTCTCTGGGAGATGAAATTTCTTGTCATCTCAGTCTTATGTGATGTAGCCCTTATCTACAGACTGTGAACCCTGGTTCTGAACCCAGAATTCCCCAACATCGGGAACATCCTTCCTGCATCTAATCTGCTTTGGCTTGTTGGAATGTTGCATTTTTTTAATGAGATCCCTACCCACTCTTGTAAACTCCGTGAATGTACGCCTAATGCATCTCTCTCCGTACATGTCCCGCTGCAGCCAGGTGAACTTTGGCTGAACTCCCTCCATAGCTCGGGCATCCTTCCTCATTTATGACCAAACGTGTACACAAACATCAAGGTGCAATCTCACCAAGGACCAGTATAGTTGATTCAAGACATCTTTGCTCCTACACTTGAAATCTCTTGCGGCCAAAGCCTGCGAACCATTTGCCTTCTTAATCGAGTGCTGCACCTATTGCTTAACTTCAGTGACTGATGAAAGGACATGAAGGTCATGTTGCAACCTACTCTTTCCCAATCTATCACCATTCTAATCGTAATCTACCTTCCTGTTATTGTCGCCACAGTGGTTAACCTCACATTTGTCTACATTATACTAATTTTGATATATATCTACTCACTAATCACAAAGCATCAATATATATTCTAAAGAGTTGTGAATCTGTGGAATTCTCTGCCACAGAAGGCAGTGGAGGCCAATTCACTGGATGTATTCAAGAGAGAGTTAGATATTGCTCTTCGGGCTAACGGAATCAAGGGATATGGGGAGAAAGCAGGAACGGGGTGCTGATTTTGGATGATCAGCCATGATCATATTGAATGGTGGTGCTGGCTCGTAGGGCCAAATGGCCTACTCCTGCACCTATTTTCTATGTTTCTATGTTAAATAGTTTAGGTCATAGCACTAATCACTGTGATTCCCCAAGTCACTGAACTGCCTTTAGTGTGAAAAAATATTCCCATTGTTTGCTTTCTGTCCTTTACTGCATGCTAACATGGTACATGGGATCTTCATAAAAACCTTCCAAAACCCAAGAGTCAAATGTCGAGTGTTTTATTGTCATCTGTACTGGAACAATTAAATTCTTCCTTGCAGCAGCACAACAGGTTTGTAAACATAGGAATCCAAATACACACATCCACCAGTTTTCCCTCATATATTCTGCCAGTTACACCGTCAAAAAATGTTCAGTAGATTTGTCACGCATGATTATCATTTTGCAAATCCACATTGGCTTTGTCTAATCGTGTAACTTTTCTCTGAGTGTTCTGCAATTACATCTCTTATGGACTCTAGCAATCTCCCATCTCCACTGTTGCTATATGACAAACCTATCTATAACTCCCTGTTATCTCTCTGCCTTCTACTATAATGAATGGGATTACATTAGCAACCCTCCAATTGTTGGAACTATTCCAAAATGACCAATGCAACCACATTTTTTAGGGCTATTTCCCTAAGGATTCTCAGATGCAGGCGGGTGTCAGGGGTAATGGGGAGAAGGCGGGAAAATGGGGTTAGGAGGGTGAGATAGATCAGCCATGATTAAATGGTGGAGTAGACTTGATGAGCCGAATGGCCTAATTCAGCACCTACCACTTATGACATGACTATTAGTTCCTAGACCATTATTGATCTTTAATCCCTTCGTTTTCCGTAACACCCCCATTTAGTTCTCTCTCACTGGACTCTCCAACATTCCCATATATGTAGGCTCCTTTGTGAAGACCAAAATGAAGTATATATTTCATTGATCTACATTTCTTTGCTTCCCATTGTAACCTCCTCCACTTCTGACAGTACGGCACCTACATTTGTCTTCTCTACTCTTTCTCCTCTTCACAAATGTTCAGTCAATGTTTATGTTCCCTGCAATCTTTCTTAAAATTCTCTCTTTTTTATTTCCTTATCCCTTCCTTAAGCCGCCCTTTGCTCTCCTTTGCTGAATTCTAAACTTCTCACAGTCCTCAGGTTTGCTACTTTTGCAGGCCTCTTTATCTTTCTCTATTTGGAACAAATACCATTTGTAATTCCTTTTGAAATCAGTGGCGGAACTGGTGGAGCTGCTTCCACACAACTGCAGAGAGCTGGACTCAATCCTGACCTCTGTCGCTGTCTGTGTGGACATTGCATGTTCTCCCGGTGACCTCAAGGGTTTCCTCTGCGTGCTCACACCCCCCAAAGACTTTGTGGGTTGGTAGGTTCATTGGGCCTCTATAATTTGCCTCTGGTGTAGGTTGATTGTAGAATTGATGGAAATGAGGTTAAGTGTGGGGAAATGGGATATTTTGTGGGCCAGTATTGACCTAATGGACTGAACGGGCTTCTTCTGTGTCAAATGAAATGTGAAAACATGGTCGAGCTACTTTTTCTGTTTTCGTTTTGTGCCAGACAGGATTGAACAACAGTTGTGATTCATTCATGCACTCCTTGGATGGAAGCCATTGGCTAACCACTGTGAAGGCTTTATGTAATATTCCCCGATCGATCATCGGGAACTCACATCTCATTCTTTCATTGTTTCCTCTGTGTGGATTCAGGATCCGAGTTGCAGAATCTGCTCCCTCGCTCTTCATCTTACTGAAGAATTCTATCATTTCTGGCTGCTCTTCACAGGGGACCCTGCACAGCAAGTCTGTTTATGAATCTTTTATGAATCTTTTCCCCTTGGTGGGAAAGGAGATTCTAGGACTCACTCTAGGATGGTCCTCTTTCGGGTTGGTTCCTCAACATATTGGTTCTAAATTTCATTACAAATGCAGTCCAGAAATTCCTATTAAATTGGATTGCTCAATCTTTATGTGGATTATGTAGATTGCAGGCACTCATAATTGAAGTCATACCTTCACTGCATGTGTTTCTAGTTTCCTGTTTAATGCAACCTCCTACATTACTACATCTGTTTGGGGGTCCACATAAAAATCTGCCAATATTTCCTGCCCTCTCATGTTTTTTAGCATCACCCATACAGATTCCTCAATGGGAGCAAACGCTTTTTCGTGCTGTTGTCTTTGCAAATCTATGCAATGTATGCTTGAGTGCAGGTGTGCAAATGTAACAATTTCAAAGTAAATTAAAGTAGATGAATGTTGGAAAATATGTTTAAGCTTAAGAAAATATGCACTGTGAAAATCTAATTTGAATTGGTGAACTGCACAATATTGAAAACCGTAAAGCACTAATAGAGTTAGAGTGAAACATGCATAATTTTGCTAGATATTCATAAAGCCCATGCAAAAGTTTGCAATTTTACAATCAGCTAGGCTTTTCCAACATGTACTTGGAATAGTAAATAGTTTTCCAACTATTTACTTTCAAAATTGTTTACTTATTAACTGGCTATCCATTCAACAATTTGTGAGTTTTGGAGTGTATATAAAGCTGCAATAAAACTGAAAGCTCATATCAATTTATAGGCTATTTCTAAAATAAATAATATTTTTTAAAGCCTTGCTCTTATCAAGTTGTAACTGAAAATGTAAATTATAAATAGGAGGTAAAATAACATGTTAAAGTTTCATTCTCAAGGAGGCTATAACATTTCGACCTTTGTTTCGGTCATGAGAGGATATTATATGTTTGTCGAGTGAACTTTTCATTATTACAGGATGTTAGTTTCTGCTTCAGAGCACTTCTGGTTCTTTGATGATATTGATTGGCTAATGTACTTCACACACTGCCTCTTTTTAAAAAAAAATCAACTTTTAAAAAGTCCATATAAAGAAAGATTTTCTCATGAGTTTCCCTGGTCCATATCCTGTTTTCATCCATTTCCATGTTAGGGCTTGAAGGTCATTTAGTTGAAATTCCTGAGCAATATGAAGCCCTTTTGAATGCTTTAAACAAAAGACAGATGAACTTTGGTGATTTTATACACCATTACACCACATGAACAGGCCCTTCTTCCCATAATGTTCATGCTACGTTTTAAATACATTTGCTTTAAAGATGCATCAAACTTTCTCATTGAACACCTACCGCTCCCTCTGGGAGACTATCGTAGGTATGTTCAAGTCTTATTCCTATTATTGTTGCCATGCATCTGATGAAGGAAACAAATGTTTAAGCCCAGTACAAATACCGCAGATAGTGGAACACAGTTCTACTAGTGTTCTTTAAGGAGAATTAACAGATATCACATTGTCCATGTGATCTTCTAAACAAGTTTTGATCGCCTGAGGGAATTTTTCAGAGTATTATTTCCCTTGGCCCTTGATTTTTCTTCATTTTTGGCATTAGCCAGGGAGGTCACATGAGTAGGAAGGATCAGGAATGGGTGTGGGGGAATTTGTCTAAATATGATGCTCTGACTACCATGTATATTCCGTGGATAATCTCTCTTTGTTGTCTTTTCTTCCATCAGGCAATATATTTTCAATTCTCAGAATGTATACATCAACGCTTGCTTTTCATTCTGCTGAGGCTACAGGAGATTAATTGCTATAATTCGATCATTTCTTGCATATAATAAGGCACGACCAGCAATAAGCTTTAGAATTTGTGCATTCATTTACCCATCTGAGTTTTTAGGCGCAACAAGGAACTGCAAATGCTGGGAGGCGGGTCAGGCAACATCTGTGGAGGATTTGGACGGGCACCATTTTGGATTTGGACCCTTCTTTAGACCTAAAATTATTCAGACTTTTTAGGTGGCTTTTCAGTCAGCTAGCCAGCACTCATACCTAAATATCCAATAGACTTTTCCAAAAGTGTTCCTCATAGTTCGAAGCATATTGTTCACTTTAAATTAACTGCTCCCAAAAATAGTGTTTATGGTTTTGGACTTTTGTCAAGGAGAGCTGAGGATTCTCCTGAGGTTAACCATGAACCGTACCTGCAACAGTTTGGTTTCACAGATACCAAGCTGAGAGATGGTCCCAGTAGTAACGACGCTGGGTCGGTTGTGTAAAGTAATCACCTCAATCCTGTCCATATTTAATTGCTGGCAACTTCTCCTTACCCGGCATATGTTAGTCACACAATCTGGTAATTCAAGTCTAATCATGGTCAAGAAAAGCAGGGTGTTCAAGTTTATTCGTCACATACGCATACGAGATGTGCAGTGAAATGAAAAGTGGCAATGCTTGCGGATTGTGCAAAAAAACTACAAAACAGAATGGAACAGAATCACATATTCACATATTACATATTTGTGGGAGGGAAAAAAAGAAAAAACAGCAATTTAAAAAATACACCACACAACAGTAAATTGGTACAGTAAGTTAGTCCCTGATGAGATAGGAGTCCCTGGTGAGATAGCATTCATGGGCATACTAAAGTTGTGTCTCCAGGCAATATTGCCAAGGGACATCACAGAGATGAGACCCAAGAGAGAACCAAGCATGGATCCTTGAGAGGCACCAGAGGTAACAGATCATATGATTCCATACCTATGACTGGATAGACAAGAGGGGAACATGAAAACAGACAGTGCAGTGCCACCCAGCACTGGTGAACGATGGTATGTATTAAATGAGTCCAGAGTTGTCGGTTGAATCAGATAAGATGGGATGAATATTGCGATAGCTATTAATTATTGCAGGAGATCTATGGTGATGGTATTTCATGGAGTTCAGTGGCAATTGTGTTGCATCTTAAAGTTGTAGGATAACACAACTGGAATATTTTTCTATTAATTATTCAGGGTGCAACATCACTGGCAAGACTAGCATTTGTTACCCCTCTGTGACTGCCCTTCAGAAGGTGGTGGTAAACCATCTTCTTGAAGTAATGCAGTGCTTCCGTCGGGTAGATACAAAATGCTGGAGTAACTCGGCGGGCCAGGCAGCATCTATGGAGAACATGGATAGGTGACATTTCGGAATGGGACCCTTCTTCAGACATAACACACCTATCCATGTTGTCCAGAGATGCTGCATGGCCTTCTGAGTTACTCCAGCATTTTGTGTCTTTCTTTGGTATAAACCAACATCTGCAGTTCCTTTTTATTACCTTCCTTGGGTATGTTTACAATGACCAAAGCACAAAGTGCTGGAGGAACTCAGTGGGTCAGGCAGCATCTGTGGAGGGAACGGGAAGATGCCTTTCATGTCGGGACCCTTCAGTCTGAATAGATCATTTGCTTCTATGCATCACTGGAACTGGTTAGTACATTCTCTTTAGCAATTATCAGCCTGTATCATATCCCTTACCACTACAAGTGAACTCCATGCCATCTCTTGCATTCATTCCCTACACACATACTTTCTGCTTGCTACCTGCATTTCTTCTACTCATAACATTTTGCTTCCATCTGCTCTTTTTACTAACCACTCCCCTTCCTAACAGCACTTCCTTAAATCATGATGGAGCTATTCTTTTTTTTCTTCCCATCTTAGACACTGCATGTAAAGCTTCACACATATACCTCCTTCTGCTTAGACATCTGAAACTCCCTCTTTACCACGCTGTAGCAAAAGGCACCATGAAACATGAGGGAGCATTCGAAATTATGACCGACAACTAGGTGGTTCAGATGGTGAAGGCGATGTGGGAAATCTAAAGCAGGCATATTAGATATTATAGACTGGTGGACCATCGGGAGAAAAGCTGCTTTTCACTTGTACCCTTTATAAACCATGGAAAATTACAGGTTAAACCAAATTCACAGCACAACCATCATGGTCAATGAATATACATACAAATTCTCATGGTCATTCTAACTCTTATTGCATGCCTTTCATTCAATATCGGCAACACCACTTCAGTGGTATGGGGAGAAGGCAGGAGAATGGGGTTGAGAGGGAAAGATGGATCTGCCATGATTGAATGGCGGAGTAGACTTGATGGGCCGAATGGCCTAATTCTGCTCCTACAACTTATTAACTTTGTTGCAGAAAGTCAAACTGTAGTTACCTTCAATGATTACATTGCTTTTCTCAAAAGTCTTTCACTGTACCTCGGTACATGTAACAATAAACTAAACAAAAACTGATACAGAGGACATACGCTAAGAAGATTCCATTCTACATTGGAAACTTGCCGTTCAAGAGCCCAGTCAACAGCATCGTACATAGAATGCTAGGTATTGGTGAATGATCATTACTGCTGCCACCATTTAAAAACATCATTGGTCTCCTTGTGGTAAGCCTACACATTGCTGAGTGCGTGATACACAATATCCTGAGTTATACCTTGGAAAGTTTTAGAATCAAGCAATGGTTGTTACTTTAACAACCACTAGCAATTAACAGCCACCAGATTTAGAGTCACCATATTCCCCAGTGTGACAGAGAACAAGTTTTACTGTTGGAAGTGGCAAGGGTCAGAAATAAGTTGAGTCCATAGGCACTGCTCCACAGATCAGTCTGGACTCTACTGAGCGGGTTATGCCTTCTGTGAGAAACCCTCTTCTCAGGGATGCAACTTCTGCATATTGGGAATTTCATCCGTGCTTTTAAAAAGAAAATCTAGGCCACAGATGAAAGATGCATCACTACAAATATTTAATAATTTGCCCAAAAATAGATGTCATGCCAGATGACTGCTCGATAGTTAATGCAATACCTTTATTGAAGAAGTGGATTAATGTTCAGAGAATTATGGATCAATCAGCTTACCCTCAGTTGTAGTAAAAATAACAGACAGAATCTTTACTAGGATAGAAGAATCTCCAGAGATGAAAAGTATAATAATGAATGATCATCAGCATGCATTTCAAAAGGGAAAACTCACTTGAAATTTTTGAGCTGACAGAAAGAAAACTATGGTAATGCAGTCGATTTGAATTTATCTAGGATTTCAAAAGGCCTTTAATAAGGTACTCCATAAAACACTATGGTCAGAGAATTCAGAGTCAGGAGAGTAGTAGCAGAATATATTTCTTGTGGGAGCAATGGATGGCTTTCCACAGTAGATAACGGTTCGCAACTAGCATTGAAGATATGGATCGTGGAATCAAGCACATCATTTCTGAAGAGGGGTTTCAGCCCGAAACGTTGCCATTTCCTTCGCTCCATAGATGCTGCCTCACCCGCTGAGTTTCTCCAGCACTTTTGTCTACATAATTTCTAAATTTGCGGATGATTCCAAATCGAGGGGATATCATTAACAATGGCGAAAGTAGCATTAAAAAGGAGAATTAGATGCAAAAATGATTGGGAGAGATAATTAGTCAGGCAAAGATGGTGTAATAAGGTCTAAATAAGATGCTCCACATCTGATGAACAAGATTGATGAGTTGCAGCAACATTGACCAGGAGCACAATGTCATGGCAAAAAACAGATATTAAAAAAGGCAGGATTGGATTGTAAATATTCCTAGATACTGGATATGTAGGAAAGATGACAAAGGGAAAAAAAAGATAGGATGTGGCATTAATGATGAAGGCCAATGTTGCACTATTGGAGAAAGTGGATGCCCTTGAACGATCAAAAAAATAAACTCTCAATTTTTAATTAAGAAACAACAGAGATGTGGTTGAGATTCTGGATGATAAGGAAGAGATCTAACCAGGTCTGTCAACATGATGCATGAAGCACATGCTGCTGCGATGCATCATAGATTGCAGTGTTTAAAAGGCAGTTAGATAAGTATCTGAAAGAAATTGTAAATATTTGGCAAGAAGATAGAGGAAAACGACAAGCTGGTTTGTTCCAACATAGACCCAGTATAGTTTCGATAGGATAAATGGCCTCCTTCCACACTGTACCATTATTGTGATTCTGTGCAATTTACTGTATGGTATTGTATGGCATGATATGGTATGCTATGGTATGGCATGGTACGGTACGGTATGGTACAGGATGGTATAGTATGGTATGATATGGTATGGTATAATATGATATGGTATGGTATGGCACTTTATTTGTCACATGTAGTGAGGTACAGTGATATTCATTTTTGTACATAGTTCAGTACAAATATCACTATATAATACATATGTACATAGATACATCTTAGATAAGCTTCTCAGATACTGTACTACTGTATAGCAATAGTACACTGAGACAGTATACAGTGGCGCCATTTCCACTTGCAAGGAAGATACCAGAAATACAAGGGTGAACATGTCAGGGTAGCATAAAACACTGGGTTTCTCCTCTTCAGAAAAGGTCTTAGTATGAACCAATAGAAGTCTTCAAAATGATGAATGACTTTGGTAGAATGGTTGCACTTGTGAAAAGGAATATTCGTAGCGGCTGTCAAAATGTGACAGTCATCAAGTAATCCAATAGCAAATTCAGGGGAAACACCACGTTTACTCAAAGAGTGGTGAGAATGTGCAACTTTCTACTAGGAACAGCAAATACCTGATCTACATTGAAATGGAAAATAGACACAAAAAGCTGGAGTAATGAGACAGGCAGCATTTCTGGAGAAAAGGAATAGGTGACGTTTCGGGTCGAGACCCTTCTTCAGACAACTTCATGGTCTACAAAATCCCTTGTTCTACTATCACTGATGATGTATGCAGAAGAACATGCTTGGAATAGCACCAAACATACTAAAATATGTTTAGGTATACTCATAGTCATAGAATCATACATAGAGTAATACAGTGTGGAAACAGGCCCTTTGGCCCAACTCACCCACACCAGCCAACAATGTCCTAGCTACCCACTTACCTGTGCTTAGTCCATAACCTCCAAACCTGTCCTATCCATGTACCTGTCCAACTGTTTCTTAAACAATGGGATAGTCCCAGCCTCAACTACCTCCTTTGGCAGCTTGTCCATACACCCACCACCCTCTTTGTGAAAAAAGTTACCCCTCGGATTCCTATTAATTATTTTCCCCTTCACCTTGAACCTATGTCCTCTCGTCCTCGATTCCCCTACTCTGGGTAAAAGACTGCATCTACCCGATCTATTCCTCTCATGATTTTGTATATTGTCACATATATGTGAGACTCCAAGCTGGTGAAATCGGAACAAACACAAGACAAAAGCATGCTCAACAAAAAAAATCAGAGCTAAATGATCTGCATATAACAGATTAGATCAGAGCTCTGTAGTCCTGGCAAATCCAGCCAACAATGAGTGGACATTTAAACAGCTTATGAGCAAAGGAGACTCCAAAGAGCTACTCATCCTCAATGACAGTGGAGCCCAGTAAGTGACTGCTGAAAAGGATAAAGTGTTCAATCATCTTCAGTGACAAATGTCAGATAGTTGATCCATTGCAGCTTCCTCAAGATCCTCGCCATCACAGACACCAGTGTTCAGCCAATTCAATTTACTTCAAGTGATGGAAATGGCAGAATGCCCAGAATTCAACACGAATGATGGGACCACACAACATTCCAGTTTATCTGCCAGAACTCTGACCACACGTTTGGTGGTTTCAATACTGACATCCACCTGACATTGTGGGAAATTGCCCAGTGTGCCCTGTCCATAAAAAGTACACCAAATCCAACCCAGCTAATTACCGTCTAATCGATCAACTCTGAATCACCAACAAAGTGACCGAATATATAATTTTGCAGCACTTACTGCCAATAAGTTGCTCGCTAATGCTTCGGCTCGGGTTCTGTGTGGATCACTTGACTCTAGATCTCAGTTCAATCCAATCCAAAGAGCTGTGTTCCACTGGGGAGATCAGGAAGCCCATCCCTGCCTTCAGTGCAGAGATTAACTGAGTGCGGAGGTCTGGTCAGACTGGAGACAATGGGTATCAACAGGAAAACTCTCCACTGGTTGCAATCATTTCTCAGACAGAAAAAGGTGGTTGTAGTTGTTGAAGGTGAAGCATCACTGCCACAAGTCATTTGATGCAGAAATTCTCAGCAATGTGTCTTCGGCCCAATAACCTGTCAGCTACATCAATGATTTTCATCAGTGAACCTAAGGAGGTTATAAGTGATGGTGGAGATACATTTTGTCTATTACAGTGTTGACTTCATTTGGAGAGTTTAATGAGGACACATTTCCAGTGTTAACGGAAATCACAATCGAATGTCAAGCATCAAGTTTCCCGCCAGTTACAAAGAAGCAGAGAAGTATGCACAATGGGCCAAGCGTGGGGAAATGAGACTAGATTTAGACAGAAATAGTAGTGGTCTTTGTAAAGCAGGTGGAAACCTCAGATTGAAGTATGGAGAGGTTAAATGTTCCCACAAATACTCCTGCCAGCTAATCCACGCAAGTTCTGAGAACATGGCTGGGGACTCCATCCGGGCTTGTGGCTTTTGTAAGTTTGCTCTCAGGAAATTGATCTGTCTTTGATGGTGGGCGAGGGTACAGGTTCACCCAAGAATGCCAGGATAGGTTTACATTATTCCGCTGTCTTTCTGAACTAGCATAGAATGCTTTGAGCTCATTGGGGAGGGACGCATAGTGCCAACGAATCTGCCCAATTTCACTTTGTATAGCTCTTTATTTCATGCAAGCTTTGCCAATTTGTGAAATTAATCCAGGACTCTAGCCTGGTTCAGCAAGGTCTCTCGACATTCCTGATGGCTTTGCGAAGGTCATTGCAGATTCCCTGTGCAGGTCGGAGACCACCTATTTGAATTATCCAGACTTGGACCATCTAATCAGAGAAGATTTTGTCTACTTTGCTTTTTGTCCACAGGAGAATTGGAGTTTGTTAGAAATATGACAGCCATAGACTGAAGAAGGGTCTCGACCCGAAACATCACCCATTCCTTTTCTCCAGATATGCTGCCTGTCCCGCTGAGTTGTGTGTATCTTAGCCATAGACTGTAATCATCTAGAATGATTGAGAACCTGATGGGCCATTGTGGCTCCTTTATAGTGCTTTTAGCACCCTGTCCAGATTTTTCCAAAGCCCTCCTTCCCATTAATGCAGCATCATTGTTTAAGCAGATGCACAATCCATTAGCCAAAAGTATGCTCTTATAATGTGGCATACCCATTAAAGTCTGTCTGCCAAGGTTGCAGCTGCTAGGCTAAGTGCCAGCAGTTGCAAGATTTTGCAATAGATTAACAGGGTCTGAAAATGACACAGGATGGTACTGCAGGGGGAAACCGGACAACACTGTTCTGGAACCTTTGCAATTGAAGATCATCATGTTTATGGGATTTTTAAAAATAGCACGGGCAATAAATAAAAATGTTTTAACGTAAACAAAAGCATTGCTTCAGCCAACAATTCCTGATCTAAACATTCTGGACAGAAGAAACAACTTCTCAGTGTTTACCCTGTCAGTCCTGATCAGAATCCTACACCTGATTAAGATCGCCACTTATTCCATAAGTTTCATGGAGTATTAACATATCGTATGCATTTTATCCTCATAGAATTAATTACTCTTTTCAAGAAACAACCTGGTGTATCTAGTTTGCTCGGCTTCTGGGGTTATTATGTCCTTCTTTGCTTATGGATATTGTGGCTACTCTTTAATGGCCACATCCAAGCCCTGTATAATTGAACCATTATATCTTCTAGTACTCCAATACCCTTGCAATATTGCCATTTGTCTTTTGTAGGAAGGAACTGCAGATACTGGTTTACACTGAAGAAAGACACAAAATTCTGGAGTAATTCAGCGGGTCAGGCAGCATCTCTTGAGAAGAGAAATGGGTGATGTTTCCTGAAATGTCAACTTCTTTCCTGAAACGTCATCTATTCCTATTTCCCAGTGATGCAGCCAATGCCGCTGAGTTATTCCAGCTTTTTGTGTTTTCCATTTGTCTTCATGGTTTGTTGTACCTGGATGCTAACATTGTGTACAGCTGCAATCCCAAACACCAATATTTACGAATTTATCACCATTTTCTCTATTCTTCCTCATATATGAAACACCACCTACTGTGTTATCGGCCACCCTTTTAACCCACAAACCCATTAGATCCTCATACAGATCACTTTCTTAGGTATGGCATGGTGCTGTTAGGTTGCAGCTTTAGGAACTGTGGTTTGATCCTGACCTTGAGTGTTGTCTCTGCAACTTCTCTTTCTGTGGCTGTGTGGGTTTCCTTTGGGTACGCTGGTTTCCGCTCACATCTCAAAGATCTGATAATAGTAAACCGGCTCATGTATGCTCAACTTAATGGCAAAAAAATCAAAACAGAAGCTGATGGGCAAGTGTGAGATAGAATACTTTGCCAGGGTGCAGGAAAAAAGAAGGGGATGGTATGGGACTAAATAAGATTGTTTCTCTGATGGTCAGCATGGATGAAATGACCTCAGTCTGAAGAAGGAACTTGACCCGAAAGGTCACCCATTCCTTCTCTCCAGAGATGCTGCCTGTCCTGTTGAGTTACTCCAACATTTTGTGTCTATCTTCGGTTTAAACTTGCATCTGCAGTTCCTTCCTCATTATAAGGACTGCGTAAGTAAAATCTGCTGTATGATTTTATCAGATTGTATACAAAAACAAGAATTTCACTGCACCTAGTTATATGTGACAATAACATATAATCTTATCATTGAATCAATGAGATAAGATTAAAATCATTGGCATAAAACATTAATTGTTTCTCTCTCTATGGATGCTTGCCGAGCTTCTAACTATTACCAGCATTCTGTTATGCACTACCATCAAATATGGAGACACTACAATCCATCATGTACATGGATTGCAAATAGCTTGGGAGTCAACACTGATCCTTATGTAAAACCTTACCAGTAAACCTTTCTGGGGCATCCTGAGGACGAGTAAACTGTTTTTATTTTAATACATGTCCTTGTTCAAAAGCACAAGCATGTGGTTAGTGTACGGAAGGAAGATGCACCACCATTCAATTGCTATATCAAGTTCCTCTCTTAAATGACGCAATTCAATCAGCTGACATTTATGGGGATAATAGGAGATAGAAACATAGAAAATAGGTGCAGGAGTAGGCCATTCGGCCCTTCGAGCCTGCACCGCCATTCAATATGATCATGGCTGATCATCCAACTCAGTATCCCATACCTGCCTTCTCTCCTTACCCCCTGATCCCTTTAGACACAAGGGCCACATCTAACTCCCTAATAAATACCTATCAAGATGGAACCTATCAAGGTTGGATTGAGGGTTCTAGACTTGTTTAGCGATATAAATATGAGATTGTCCGAGAATGTTAAAATCATGGTGCATTTAATTTAAGTGATTTAATATGTGGTTTAAATAGTTTGTATTTACTCCACAAGGACGATTTTTAAAAGTTCAATAAATATTCCTGGTCGCATTTATCTGTGTTAACAACAATAATTAAGATAATTTATTTTTCCCCAGCCAGTGTAGGGATGGGGCAGATAACAATTGTTAAGCTATTTTTGATTGCAGCTCAGTTGAAAATTGAAGGCCCCTTGCTGACCTGATAGATGCCCCGCACACAGTATATTGAATGTATTTTTGTCTAAATATTTTAGCGTTGCCACACTGCATCCTGAAGTTAGAGTGCAGCAAAACACGTGGTTAACAGAGATTTTTTCACTCCTCTGAATTGCAGAAAGTAGAAGTGTTTCTCTCCTCACCTCCCCCATCACAAACATTTCATTAAGAATTATAAATAGCGGAACCAAAAACATATATAAATGTGGTTAGTCAGTGGATTAATCTCAGCACTTTTCACTGATTATAAACCACCCTTAAGCAAATAATGTTAAGAGTCTGAGCAGTAATATTTCTTTATGCATTGCAGGTTTCCTGTTTCACTTAACTACCATGTTTTACAGTAAGCCCTGTCTGGCTGTTCGGTTCCACAAGTGGAGCGCACTGATCTGTAATTAACGAGAAAATGGAATTGGAGAACTGCACCATAAGGAAAGATCATTTGGCCCATCCTGTTTGCAAGACAGAAAAACCCCGCCCATTCTCAGGGAGCCCTTTGTTTTTTTCATCCTCTTTAAAATATTTATCCACTAAATCTATAACGCGTCCTGTTTTCACCTATTTGCATATGCATTTTGTTCTTAAATGGAGATAAAAGCACCAAGAAGGGGAGGACTCCGGAGGTGGGGTAGTCATTCCCAATGCATTGGGCATTCGGAGTGTACTGGTGATTGTGGACACTGCGGCCCCGAGGTAGAGCAATGATCCTGTGGTGGGTGGAGAAGGCGAGGGGAGGTTGGGGAGGGGAGAGGAAAAGGGGTGAGCGGGCGAGGGTGGTGTAGCCTTTTCCAGTGTGAATGCATTAAGGGTTGGGAGAGCAACAGGGCTTCGGACACGGTGGCCCCGAGGTATGGTAATGACCCTGACTGTTACTGGTGGGGGTGGGTTGAGGGTTATTTCCCATGTGAATGCATTAGGATTTGGGATGGGTAGAGCAGTGGGTGTTGAGGCCCCAGAGGAAGAGCAATTACTGCTGGGGAGGAGGAGAGAGGTATCGCCCTGTCCAACGTGATTGCATTGGGGATGGGAGAGCAGCGGGCGCATTGGACGCCGCGGCCCCGATGTAGAGCAATGATCCTGTCCTGTTACCGGCGTGAGAAGTGGGGGGAAGGGGGAGGAGTACGGGGAAGATGGGGAAAAGTGGAAGGGAACACGGGGGAGAAAAGATGGGGAGAACAGAAGGGGGAAGAGAAGGAGGGGAGTGGAAGAGGAGAAGAGGTGGTGGAGGGAAGGAAGATATGGAGGAAGGGAGATGGTTGGGTAGCTATTTCCAATGTCCATGCATTGAGGATGAAGAGTGCAACGGCTGCTGCTGCCCTGAGGCCGTGCGATGGTCCTGTGTTACGGGTGGAGGGGGGGTGATAGAGATGGGGGGAAATTATGTAGGTGATAGAGGAAGGGGGGATGAGGGGAAGGTGATGTTGGAGAAGGAAGGGGTGATGGAGGAGGGGAGGGGGTGTTAGGGGATGGGATGATGGGGAGAGGCTGGAAGAGGTGATGTTGGGGTGAGGCTGGGAGGGGTGATGTTAGAGGGGGTGATGAGGAGGTGGATGGAAGTGGAGGGGGTGATGAGGAGGTGGATGGAAGTGGAGGGGGTGATGTTAGAGGGGGTGATATTGGGAGGTTGCGAATGAGTGGGGGGGGGGGAGGGTTGGGAATGGGTGATGTGTGTGTGTGTGTGTGTGTGGGGGGGAGGGGGTCGCTCGATCACAGCGTGCGCTTGCGGGGTGGGAGTGGGGGGGGGGTATGGGAGGGGGAAATGAGGAGGGTGATGTTGGGTGGGGGGGAGGGGAGTGGTGGGGGGGGGGGGGGGTCGCTCGAGCAGAGCGAGCGGGCGCGCGGCGGGGGGGAGGGGCCAATCCCGGTGACGCTCGGCCAATGGCGGCGGCGGTTTCGCAAACCTTCCCTTTTATGGCGGTGGCGGGGAGTGGGCGTGTCCGGGGCCGGGTATAAGAGCGGCGGCGCGCCGGCTGCCCGCACTCTCTCTGAGGCACGGCGTCGGGAACTTGCACCAACCAGCGGAGCTCGGCTTTTAAAACAAAAAAACTTGCACTTGTAGAAGGAAACCAACGGTAAGCACCCAAATCACTAACCAGGGGGCCGGTGAACTATCTCGAGCCCATCTTACCTTTTTTAAAAAAAGGGGAGGAGGAGGGGGGGGAAGAAAAATTTAAATCCACCACCCACCCATCAATGCACTCTCGTGAGTGGGTGGGTGGATTTAAGCGGGGGTTTTATTCTCCCGACGGGGCGGTCGTCTGGTTATCGGTGTTTAGATATTAAATTGTATGTATATTTTAAACTGTTGCCGGTATTTACCGTGGGTGCTGGGTTTGTGGAGCTGCCGGTGTCCGCGTCGTCTTGCCGGGTGTAAGGGGCGTGGCGAGGCGAGCCGGGCTGGCCATGGATCTTTCTGGAAGCGCTGGCTGGCGGGCGGGCGGGCGGGCGGACGCAGGGAGAGGGAGAGAGGAGATGGCGGGCGGCTGCGGACCGTTAACAGTCCGGGGGCGTGGCTCGTCTCCTTTGACTTCGCTCCACTCTCTCTTGCCGAGCCATGGATGGTGTTATTTGGGGGGTGGGGGTGGTGAGGGGGGGACAAAGCCTCGCTATCCCGAGCACAAAGCGGGCTGCAGGAGGAAGGGAGGGAGGGGGGGGGGGGGGGGGAGACGCAGATGTGACGCCGCCGGCTCCTCACGGGTAACGGTCCGCTGGCCGGCGCATGCGCCGCGCTCCTTACTCCCAACTACAGTTCAGCGCGTGCCGCGGCGGGCGAGGCTTTGTCTGCGCGTGCGCCGCGCCCGGTGGAACTACAACTCCCAGCCTCCCCCTCCCCCGCCGGGAGGGTTGACTCCGCACATGCGTCGCGAATTAGGCGACTACATCTCCCATCACACCCCGGGAGCTAGGGAGCTTGCGTAGTGTGTGTGTGTGTCTGGGGGAACTACATCTCCCGGCATTCCTGGTTAGTTTGGGAGTGCATGGCTAGAGAAGGCTGCGTCGTGCGGAGGGTTTGGGGTGGGTGGGGTTGAGCCACATCTCCCGGCGATGGGAGAGGCTGGTGGCCGCTACCTAGATGAGGCTGTGTGGCAGGCATCCTGTGGAGACTTGGGCGTGTGTGTGTGTGTGGACTCTGTGTGTTTAGGGAGTGGCAGTAGCCGTCTCCCAGTCTGGCCGAGTGCCCACTACCAGCCATTGCCTTTTATGGTAGTGCGAGGTTCGGCCGGCCGGCGCTCCTTTGTCTGTGTCGGGACTGCAGTGACTGCGCCCTCTGCTGCCGGTGCAGGGATGGGGCAAGTCTGCACAGCGCTCGGGCGGACCAGCCGAGATCTCTGCAGATGAAGCATTGTCCCGCCGGCCAGAGACTGCCATACTTCCAGCTTACATTTTCACATGCAATCGGATATTTTTTTTTGTTAAAACTATTTTTTGCTTTCTTTTTTTTCTCTCCAGGTAAAATACAGCCATGGATGATGAAATTGCAGCACTGGTGGTTGACAATGGCTCTGGTATGTGCAAGGCTGGCTTCGCTGGAGATGATGCCCCACGAGCTGTCTTTCCTTCCATTGTTGGCCGCCCAAGACATCAGGTATGGAAATGACAGGATGTTTTTGCACTCTAGATTCTATTCCTCATGTTAGCTGGTTGCTATAAATGTCTTTATGTTCTTCAGGGTGTGATGGTTGGCATGGGACAGAAAGACAGCTACGTTGGTGATGAAGCCCAGAGTAAAAGGGGTATCCTGACATTGAAATACCCCATTGAGCATGGCATTGTAACCAACTGGGATGACATGGAGAAGATCTGGCATCATACTTTCTACAATGAACTGAGAGTCGCACCTGAAGAACACCCAGTCCTGCTCACTGAAGCTCCCCTGAACCCCAAAGCCAACAGAGAAAAGATGACACAGGTACTGAAAATTAAAGTGACCACATTGTGTGACCTTGTTGTCCTTTCCTTTTTCCTTCTCTGAAAACTCTTTCATTCTTTCCTATCCTTGTTCACAGGGAATCTTTCAAAGGTGACATTCTTTCCTGGAAATTTCAAGGTTTCATTTGCTTTCTCACTGAGTTCCATTAACTTATGCATGTTTTGTGTGCTGTTCTAATCTTCAGTTGTCTTAGCTGGTATTGCAGGTTGTCTTTGGGGATCTGGGTATTGATTTGAACCTAACTACGATTTCAGGAATTTGGGGAAGGTGACTAAAAGTTTCTGTAGGTTGGTTATGAACTAGTAAGAGTGAGTTGGCATTTTCATAACTGGAATAGTATTTTGCTGTAAACCATTGCATGCTTAACTTTTTGACTGGTTATGATATATGAGGTCTTGGTTCAGCTTGTTGATGCCTCTAATTCCTTAAAAGTTGATTTCCTTCCATTTAACTGAGATTTAGGACCAATAAACATCACACTAAATGTTTGCTTGTCTCTTTGCAGATCATGTTTGAGACCTTCAATACCCCTGCAATGTATGTTGCCATCCAGGCTGTGCTGTCCCTGTATGCCTCTGGTAGAACCACTGGTATCGTGATGGACTCTGGTGATGGTGTAACCCACACTGTGCCCATCTACGAAGGTTATGCCCTGCCTCACGCTATTTTGCGTCTGGATTTGGCTGGCCGTGATCTGACAGACTACCTCATGAAGATTCTGACAGAAAGAGGCTACTCGTTCACCACCACAGCTGAGAGAGAAATTGTCCGTGACATCAAGGAGAAACTCTGCTACGTTGCACTGGACTTTGAACAAGAGATGGCCACTGCTGCTTCATCGTCTTCTCTGGAGAAAAGCTACGAGTTGCCTGATGGGCAGGTGATCACCATTGGCAATGAGCGATTCAGATGTCCAGAGGCCCTCTTCCAACCATCCTTCTTGGGTATGTAGATCACCGTTACCAACACTTTATAAACAGTAAATGTCACTAGTACTTGGCTCTTATGATAAGAAGGCAGTTTGTTAATTAAAAATGTTTGTGCCAATAGGTATGGAATCCTGTGGTATACACGAGACCACTTTTAACTCCATCATGAAGTGTGATGTCGATATTAGGAAGGACCTGTATGCAAACACTGTCCTGTCTGGTGGTACTACCATGTACCCTGGTATTGCTGACCGAATGCAGAAGGAAATCACAGCTTTGGCTCCAAGCACCATGAAAATCAAGGTAATTTAAATTGAATTCTATATTTGAATTGCTTTGGATAAAGTTGATGGGTGACATTGACGTTGGGCTGATTAAAGCCATTGGTGTTGTGTATTAATGAACTTAATTTTGTTCCAGATTATTGCCCCACCTGAGCGCAAGTACTCTGTCTGGATTGGAGGTTCCATCCTCGCTTCCCTCTCCACCTTCCAGCAGATGTGGATTAGCAAACAAGAATATGATGAGTCTGGACCTTCCATTGTCCACCGTAAATGCTTCTAAGTGGACTGTAACTATCACAAGTGATTGCGCGAGATGAATTGGCATGGCTTTAGTGCTTGTCTCAGGAATAAAAACTGGAACAGTGAAGGTGTTGGTGGTATTTTTGGCAACAAGCATCCCAGAAGTTCTACAATGAGTTTCACGGACTGAATTGTACATTTAGGCATTCCAAATATTGATGTAAAGGATTGCATTGTCTTAAGGTTATAAAGCCTCTGTGAAGGCTGCCCAAAGTGGGAGCAAATACTTAACCTTGTGTAGTATTGCTTATATGTAAATTATGTAACCGGAAAAAAAATGTCCCGTTTTGTACTTTTCCGCCTTAAATTTTCGGTCCTCTTTGATTTTGGTATGCAAAAGCTTTACCTTTATACAAACACACAAGTGAGGTTTACATCCCCGGGCACAAGACAAACCATTTAAAACTTGATGATGCCAGTTTGTGGGACCCTACACTGACTAATACAATAAAGTGCACATGTTTAAATGGAACATTTGAGCTTTGTGTACATTTGTTGTTTTTAAGAGAATCTTTAACTGCGCTAACCTGAATTCCTTTTGTTAGGCGCAGGATGGACTGCAATTCCAAGTGCTTATTTTTGGTCGTTTATTAGCCCCCGCTGAGATTCTGTCGTCTACCTTGTAACCTTACTCTGCCCTTGACTGGCAATGGGGGTACAAGATGCATCTTTCCTCAATTAAGTTACCGTGTTCTTTCAAAATTCATATTTCACAGTTTAAAAAAAAAACCTCTGCTGTGTTCTAGAATGGGGAATTAACTAACTTACTATTTTATTGGTCAATGTAAGGACCTGATGGATTTATCTGATATTCTGGGCAAAGTTTGATCCCATTGAATTGTAATTTTGGCGATCACAATGACATGAGGCTATAATGCATATATTCACTGAGGACTTCAGTCTTGGGTCAGAATTGTAGGTAAGTGGGACAATGTATTTATATATCACACCCCACCTCAACTGCAGCATTCAGCTATTCCTTAAATCCTGGGAATATGATTAGTCTTAAGTATCCATGGCAACAAACTGGTAAGCTCATACATAGCGAGATGATAAAATAGAATCAAACAGACATTTTGACCCATTAACAGGCTAAATAAGCTCCATTTACATGGCATTTTGTATGATACGGAGTGGAGAATTGGGTTTCAGGAGGTGATATTGCTAAACTAATACTTATTCAATAAGGCCATCTTTTTAAAATATTTTCAACTATTAACTGATAGTTCTGTTGCAACGAGTATTTGGTCATTGGAATCATGTTGGCAACAGTGACATTCAATACTGAAACTAATGCTTGCCATGAACATTACTAGGCTGCAAGTGTTCCTTTACTGTGACACCATGAAACTATATTGGGTTTGGGAGACTTTCCAGATGGAGATGGAATTTTGGGCTCACGGTAGTCTTAAGAAATCAAGATCTAAAGTCTTGAGTAACATTAGAGTTTGCATTACCTCGGATTAACATGTCTGCTCAATCAACAATTCAGTAGTAAGATCAAACGTTTCAATAATGCTAAGTAATATACAAGATAGGCAAACAGCTGGAGTAACTCAGCGGGACAGGCAGCACTGGAGAGAAGGAATGCGCGACAGTGAGACCCTAAACGTCACCCATTCCTTCTCCAGAGATGCTGCCTGTCCCGCTGAGTTACTCCAGCTTTTTGTGTCTACGGTTTAAACCAGCATCTTCTGGTCCTTCTTACACAACATGATACAAGAATTGATCATATTATTCGAGGGCTGACTTGGGGGCCCAATGATCTCTTTGTAAGAGCAAGAAATAATAATTCACTCAGCCCTTGGAGCCTGCTGTAATATTCAGTAATTGAGATGTGGGGGGACGCCAGAGTTCACCGAGGAAACCCACGCAGGAGCGGAGCACGTGCAAGCAACACCCGAGGGATGGATTGAGGCAGCCGCTCTACCCAACACCACTGCTGTTCCTGTTCTCACAGACATCAGAATTATGAATCTTTCACCCCACCACGCTCTTTATTAACTTAAAAGTCCATACAAGTTCAATCTGGCTTGTCTTTGTAATCAATCAATGGAGACAACGGGTTGAACCAACAGTCGTAGAAATGGTCACTTCAATGGAGAGGCATCTACTCCATGTCTCAGTTCCACAGCATATCCTCGGGTAAATCCAAATGTCTTTGTTGCAGAACCAGCAGCGTAGGTGTGTTTTACATTTTAGCCCAAACACCCCTGCATATCTTACAATATATTTGTAAGTTAAAGATCAGGAGTAGGATGATACTACGTTGTGGCAACTCGCTGAACTGAAAATCAATTCTTTGTCCCATTCTCTTTTGTGTTCATTATCTAATCCTCTACCCATACAAAGGTACTGTGGCCAATACAAAAAAAACCTGTGCACGATTGCCTTTCATCCAATACTAATCAAATGTATTATGCAAGCACACTATATTCATCGGCTTCCTATTGTCCCCTCCCAGAGAATAAAAATGAACTCCATCCTCCTTTCATAAATCCATGTGGAATTTTATTTCATTGTATTAATAAAATGAAAATAGGATACAGTGATACTGCAGCAGTTAAATTGACAAACATATAATCCAGATCTACAATCAAGTGGCCCTCTGCAGTTGAGGTGAGGGGCAAAGTTTTTATGGGGGGCAACTTTTTACAGGTGGGTGCCTGGAACGACTGCTGGGGGTGATAGTTGAGACAGATGCAATAGTGGCATTTATGAGGCTTTTGAATAGGCATATGGATATACAAGGAATGAAGGGATATGGATTATACAGTAGATAAGAGGATCCTGGCACCATGTTCAGCACAGACATTGTGGGCTGAAGGGCCTGGTTCTGGTGGTGTTCCATAGCAACTGAAATTTAAATTCAATAGATTTTTTTTATTTTAAAGGCATTAGCGGAAATGACCACAAAAATGTGATTATTGTAAAAACCCATGTTAATTCTCTAATGCCATTTTTCCGTTCAGGGTGGAACATTTAGAAAAACGCAAGAAACAGGGTGACGCGAAGAACTGCAGATGCTGGAATCTTGAGTAAAACAAACTGCTAGAGTAACTCAGTGGGTCAGGCAGCATCTGTAGAGGGAATGGATAAGTGATGTTTTGGTTTGAGACCATTGGGACTAGGGTGGGGGAGGGGAAGCTGGAAAAGAGAGGTGAGGGTGGGACAAAGCTAATCTACCGTATATGTATATGCCAGCATCTGCAGTCCCTTTCTACACATTCTGCCTATCTAATGCTATGGCTGTTGCCTGGTGATTTTGTTCCTACTATGTTCTTACTGTCGGGAGCTCCAATGTCCCGGTTCAATCATCCGCCGTGGGGGGAGCTGACATCCTCCCAATGCAGGAGCTAATCGCTTCGATGCGGAGGGCCCTAACGCCGCCGGCTACGGGAGTCAAGATCATCCCGTCAACGGAGGGCTCGAGGCCCCCGGCCGCGGGAGAGCAAAGGGAAGAGATTGAACTTTGTTACGCCTTCCATCGCAGTGAGGAATGTGGAGGAGTCACTGTGATGGATGTTTATATTAAAATGTATTTTATGTGTTCTGTTGTTTTTTACTTGTATGACTGACTTGGCAAATGAAATTCCTCGTATGTTGCAAAACAAACTTGGCTAATGAAGCATTATTGTGATTGTGATAAAGTATTGTGTTTTAGCCAAATGGCTTGCTAACCATTACCAATTTGGAGTCAAGCACATTTCTTCATGCCTGAAAACACATGTAGGGCAAGTTCTTTGGGGAGGTTGGATTTCATTCTCTAACTGCTATGAGCAGATAAATTTTTAACGAATCATGTAGTTTTATGATGACCATCACTGATAAGAGCTTTAAATTTCACATTACTGTAGTCAGAAACTATTTAGGTGGGAGAGTTTTGTTTAAGAAAGAACTGCAGATGCTGGAAAAAAAGAAGGTAGACAAAAAAGCTGGATAAACTTGGCGGGTGAGACAACATCTATGGAGCAAAGGAAATAGGCGACGTTTAGTCGAGACCCTTCTTCAGAGCAAGAGTTCTTTTTCGGATCTTCGTAGCGTTCCCATACAACGGCGGGCGGGCAAGGAAACATAGAAAATAGGTGCAGCAGTAGGCCATTCGGCCCTTCGAGCCTGCACGGCCATTCAATATGATCATGGCTGATCATCCAACTCAGTATCCCGTACCTGCTTTCTCTCCATACCCCCTGATCCCTTTAGCCACAAGGGCCACATCTAACTCCTTCTTAAATATAGCCAATGAACTGGCCTCAACTACCTTCTGTGGCAGAGAATAGTAAGATTGAACGAGAACTTACCAGTTCGAAGGTTGATCTTTATTTCATGAGGAGTCGAAGTGAGGGATTTCGTGAAGAGCCCGCCGGCGCGCATGCTCGACATACTTCAAAGTAGCGGCGTGGAATCACAGAAACCAATGAAAAGAAATGACTTCACATAGTAAGAATGAAAACGACTAAGATTACCAGATGAAGGTGATTGAGGGTTGGGCGAGGAGGGCACGAAATCCCTCACTTCGACTCCTCATGAAATAAAGATCAACCTTCGAACTGGTAAGTTCTCGTTCAATCTTACTATTTCATTTCGGAGTCACGTGAGTGACTTCGTGAAGACTTCAAAGCTTCTGTGATGACACGCCCTGGACCACGTCCATGCTGTCACACCACTACCAGGGATGGATGGGAGGAATAACGTGCTGACTAGTCCATACTGCAAAACAAATCATATTTATTAACAACAAATCAAAAACCCCTTATTCGGGGACATCTCCACGTTCTTGCCCCGCATCTAATACGGCTTCTGCGAACTGTAGAGGCGCAGCGACGGGCCGGTTGTAGAAACGCTGAAACACCGCTTCATTAGCCCATCCTGCTGTGGCGAGAATATGGTCCATGGGCACCTCCATGACCCTCGCCGCCGACGTCGATGCAGCCCTGGTGGAATGAGATTTGAACACATTAGTGTCGATACCTGACTTACCCAAGACGACTCGAAGCCACCTGGATATCGTCTGTGTTGTCACTCGATGGTGAGGTCTCTTATGAGTGACAAGCAGGTATCTCTCTTTTCCTCTGATGCTTGCCGTCACCTTGACGTAGTAACGGATGTGGGAGGCTAAACATAGCCTAGCATCTACGGGGTATGCTGGGAACTTCAGCTGCAGCCCTGTGCACCCAGGTCTATGCTGCTTTAGTAGCTCGTCAACAAAGAAAACTACTTCTGTGGGGGTAGACATCATTCTGTCGACACGTAGTTTATGGAGTGTCTGTACCCTCTGTGCTGAAGTCAGCGCTAGTAACATCACCAGCTTCATGGTGAGTTTGTCCAGCTGGAGCCCTTCCATGGGGGACCACGTCCTGAGCAGAGCTAAAACTACCCTGACATCCCAGGTGATATTGTAGCGTGGTGTAGGCGGATTCGTATTGAAAATACCCCGCATGAGCCTGGACACTAGCTTGTTGGATCCCACCTCAATATTGAGGTAGAATGATAGAGCGCTCCTGGCGCTGTTGATGGCACTGTAGCTTAAGTGTTCATCATGGTGCAACCCCGCGAGGAATTCCAGGACGTCGGTTATAGTCACGGCATCGTACGTGATGCGAGAGCGGCTGCAGAAGGCTTCCCACTTCCTGATGTGAGAGCGGTATCTTCGCCTTGTAGACTCTCGGCACGACGCTGCAATGGTATCCATGGTCCGGGTAGAAAGGCCGTATCCAACTAAAGGCCGATTCAGAATCTGCAAGCCAACAAATTTAAATAGCCATGGCAGGGATGTGGCTCCCCTGATACAGGGTGAGTAACTAATTCTGGGCTACCCTGCAAACGGACCCAAGGTTCACTGAGCGTGTCAAAGACCATCGGATACCACGGCTGTGTAGGCCAGTCGGGTATGATAAGGATGCCCTTGGCACCATCCATCTGAATTTTTCGTAATACCCGACTGATGAGGCAAAACGGAGGGAATGCATAGAAAAAGCAATTCCCCCAGTCTAGCGAGAATGCATCTAACGCTATAGCCCCAGGATCTGGTTCCCACGAGACGTAGGTTGGTACCTGATGGTTCAACCGGGACGCAAAAAGGTCAATATCCGGTTTCCCAAATTTGGCTGTGATTTTTGCAAAAATTTCAGGATGTAACATCCATTCAATATTATCATTGAACTTGCGTGACCTGGCGTCCGCCACAAAATTAAGCTCACCTGGCAAATAGGTGGCTGAAATCCAAATGTCTCTCTTGACACACCAGAGCCAAATTGAATTAGCCAATTTATCACATGAAACTGACCTGGTACCGCCCATGTGATTTAAATACGCCACCGCTGTGGTGTTGTCTATTTGGAGCCGGACATGTGCTCCAAAGATCTTGGAACAATATGCACGAAGTCCGTGAAACGCTGCAAGCAGCTCCAAATAGTTGATCCCTTGTGATACCAACATTGTATTCTCAAGGGTATCCCATCGGCCCCCACAACTAGAATGCTGATTCGTAGCTCCCCAGCCATCAGAGCTCGCATCAGTTTGTAAGTATATCATCGGTTTCGCCTCAATAATAGTTTTAAACGAGTTACTAATGTGGCAAACCCACCATCGTAACTCATCCAATGCTGCAGGCGGCAGCTGTATTGATCGATCATAATGACCAGCGTGCCGCCGCAGCGCAGCAATCTTGGCTCTCTGCAAGTTTTGATAATGCAGAGGTCCATACCGGGCTGCCGGAAACAAAGCCACAATCTTGCCAATGACAGTAGCTGTCGGTGACGAATCGATGGTATACGAGTATTGAGTAAATCTGTACACACCTGGGTTACCTCCTCAACTTTGTTAATTGGTATGGTGACTCTCATGCTAATGGAATTCACCTGGAACCCCAGATAATTAATTACCTGGGTGGGGCAGAACTTAGATTTTTCTGGATGAACAATGAACCCAAGCTGTTGGAACAAATTGACCGCAGCTGCAACCCCTTGTTGAGCTGATTCCAAGGTGTGTCCGATAATTAAAATATCATCTAAATAGGCCATCACGACATGATGTCGTTGTCTTAAATAAGCCATAATTGGCTTCACCAATTTAGTAAATAATCGAGGGGCTGTGGTGAGCCCATTAGGCAACGCCCTATATTGCCACAGCTGGTCCATCCAGATAAATTTTAAGAACCTTCTGTAATATTTTTGCATGGGTACGGTATAGTACGCATCCTGTAAATCAATACATGCCATAAAGCACCCTTGTGAGATCAATGATTTGGCCGTTTCAAACGTGTCCATTTTAAAATGAGTATATGTTACAAAGTTATTCAGAGTGGTCAGATCAATAATGACTCTACAGCCTCCATCTTTCTTAGGTCGGGTAAAAATATTGGAAACAAATTCAACGGGCTCATGAACCGTTTTCTCTATGACCCCTTTCTGTTCCAACCTTAAAATTTCCTTATAGCCTACGGACTGTTCCGCAGCCGTTAGTTTAAACATACGACCCGGTCTATGCTGAGACGGAGGGATGTCCCCATTAATAAACTCAATGCTATGGCCCTGAATATTCCGTAACACATACTCATCATTGGTAATATTACCCCATGCACCCGCAAACAACCGCAAACGCCCACCAACATGTGAAGTTAAACAAAGAGAAAAAAGAGAACCAGACCGCCTCACCTCTGTGGTTACCGGCGGTCCCTGACACGAGTGGGTGGACGTAGAGGTGCTGGGTTGGTTTGAGGTCGTGGCGTCCTCATTTTCCATCTCGGCTTCTGCCGAGCCTGTCCTAAAAAAGACCCCTGTGGTTGGGGTGGCTGATATCGGTTTGGACCTGGAGGGTAATTCCTGGTAGACATGCTGGCAGACCCTCGTGAGCGGCCAAGCGAAGCTTTGGAGCTCGATGGCGTGGGGGCACTCTGAGAGCGCATGAGCCCCACGGTCTTGGCTTGTTCATCAAGCTCTCTGACCCTTTTGGAAAGGTCTTCGCCAAAGAGCTGACGGGGCGGCGGCGGCGGCGGTGGTTTGCACAACCCTGCAAATTTGGGGTTGAGCGCTGGGCGGATGCTATTTTTCCGAAAGCCGTTAATTTCGTTTTGAGTAGCGCATAGAAGCGCCAGAGCATCCTCCTGGTCCAAATTAAGCTCCTCTCCATCGACCGACCGCACAAAGGCAGTAATCCTGGCCGTGAGGAGTTTCAGGATCCGCTGAATCTTCAGCTCCTGCTGACGGATAGCCGCACTGATGTTGCCCCATATCGGCGTATTGACCACAGGCACGTTGAGGGAGTTGCAGTTTGATGGAGCCTTGTGACGGCTCATGGCTTGTAATAGAACTTCCTCCTGAAGCTGGTGATTATTTAGGAAGTCCACAGTGGCTGCCAGCTTTGTATTGATAGGAAGCCCCAAGGAATGAGGGGCTGCAAACTTGGTGGCCACATCGAGGAGGTCCTCCGCCGGTAATTCAGGCGGGGGTGGGATGGGGTCGCCCACGGCCTCCTCGTCCTGCTGCTCCAGGCTGGTGTATGAAGCTGGTGATGAAGCCCTGTGCCTGTCGCTGCTGGATGCCTGTTGATGTTGGATGAGATGTTCCAGCAGCCGCTCTATACGGTCAATACGCCCTTCACCCTGAACACTCAGGTGGTCGGAGTCCTCCAGCTCTGAAAATTGGCCGGGGCTCCTGTCATCGGCCCGCACCTCGTCGAGGCCCTGCCGGTGCCGGTAGTTGTCGTCGACAGCCGCCGAGGCGAAACTGCGCGATTCCTGCACGGGCGTGTTCAACCGCCTCCGTGTAGCGGGAGCGGAAGCCGTTGCCTCTAAGGACAGATGCGGCATAGTGTCGGCACCAGCCGAAGCCTGGATACCTTGGGCCCGTGCAGGCTTGCCAGCTGCCCACATCGTGGACCTTGCCGACGCATGGTCTCGCCCACCCATCCATGGGGGGCTCGGCGACCGTGACGGGACCCCCAACTGACTCGTCCCGGCGTCGGAAGTTGGGGGGCGACGGCTGGACCTCACAGCTGCCCCGGGTCCCGTCCTGGAACCTGACCGCTCCTTAGCGGCAGGCAGAGCCTTAGCCCCGACAGGGTTAGGCGTCTGGGCTCCTGCCCTTCCCCTGCGCAGGGGGCTTCGTGAAGCGGGCCGTGCAGCCGCACGGACCCGTCTGCTCGAGGCCGTCAGCAAGCCTGCTGACGACCGGACTGCCATGGCAGGGTCGTCCTGCTCTGGCGGCACACCACACTCCTCCTCGTCAAACTCCTCCGAGCTGTGGTGTGCGGGCGGGTCCAGACCTGAAAAGACAGAGCTCACCGACATCTCCGCCCTCGTTCCGGTCTGCGTTGCAGGTACCCCCGACAACTCTCGCTCCGGAACTGCTGGCCGGCGACTTCTTCCCGATCTCCGGCCTCTCAAACTCCCATCCATGTTCTTGCTGTGAAGCAAACACAACAAGAACCACCAACTTAAGGTAGCATACTTACCTGCGTGGTTCCCTTATGAAGGGCTGGCGAGGAGCACGCTCCTCCGTCAGCCGTCGCAGCAACGCGTTACGACGATATGTCGAGCATGCGCGCCGGCGGGCTCTTCACGAAGTCACTCACGTGACTCCGAAATGAAATTCCAGATTCACCACTCTCTGTGTGAAAAGGAGAGGGATGTCAGTTCGCAGGTCGGCCCGCGTGTCCACGGGAAGGCCAACGTTGCCTGGACAACAGTACCAGTGCCGGCTGCACTTAAAGCAACTCGGACTTTGTAAATGGCACCAAAACCTGGCGACCCTTGTATATTGTCTGTGGACTATTTCTACTTATACTTTATGCTTACTCTAAGATCATGTTTATGTATAGTATTACTTTATTGGACTGTATGCAAAATAAATAATTTCACTGTACCTCACTACATGTGACAATAAAGAATGTTTCGCTGCACACCTCCGCTCACAATCTGCCGAAACCTACCTGATCTCCCGGTTGCTGAACACTTTAACTCCCCTTCCCATTCCCACATTGACCTTTCTGTCCTGGGCCTCTTCCACTGTCAGAGTGAGGCCCAGCGCAAATTGGAGGAATACCACCTCATATTTCGCTTGAGCAGTTTACACCCCAGCGGTACGGACATTGACTTCTTTAACTTCAAGTAATCCTTGCTTCCCCTCTCTCTCCATCCCATCTCCTTCCCAGTGATACTGTCTCCGACTACATTTTATCTCTGTTTGCTTTGTTGTTACCTTCTCCCAGCTAATTGTTACCTTCTCCCAGCTAACAATGATCTATGCTACATTTTCCTTGTCTATGTATCTCCCTCTCCCCTGCCATTGACCTGAAACATCACCCATTCCTTCTCTCCAGAGATGCTGCCTGTCCCGCTGAGTTACTCCACCATTTTTTGTCTATCTTCGGTTTAAACCAGCATCTGCGGTTCCTTCCTACACTATTGTCTACCTGGGGCTTGCGTGGAACAGGCACCGCTCATAATGTAGGCGTGGCCTACAGGCTGAAGAACAGCTTCTTCCCAGCGCCCATCAGGCTCTTGAACACTGCATAACACTAACCTCAACTATGAACTTCTATGGACTGTCTTTGGTTGCACTAAGGACATTTGCACTGTTATTGGCGTTATTAACTTATTGGGCTTTTGCTTCTTATATATTATCTATGGGTATTGTGTTTGTGGGCCTGTTATGCTGCTGCAAGTAGGAATTCCATTGTTCCGTTGTCGGTACATATGGCAATTAAACACTTGAGATCCTTAAGGTAATTTGCAGCAAGCAAGGCCGGACAATTTGCTCGTTGATTGTGAATAATGCAGTAGGATCTTATGTTTCCACCCCACGAGATACTTGGGCTCTCAGTACCAGTGCCTGGATTGTATCATTAGGTTTCCAACTGTAGTCTAATTAGTTTAAGGAAACACATTTTTACCATGCCGGTAATGTGACAGCATTCTTATAGATGCAACGGAGGCAGACAAAAGACAATAGGTGCAGGAGTAGGCCATTCAGCCCTTCGAGCTAGCACCACCATTCACTGTGATCCTCCACATTCAGTACCCCATTCCTGCCTTCTCACCATATCCCTTGACTCTGCTATCTTTAAGAGTTCTATCCAACTCTCTCTTGAAAGCATCCAGAAAATTGGCCTCCACTGCTTCTGAGGTAGAGAATTCCACAGATTCACAACTCTCTGCGTGAAAATGTTTTTCCTCATCTCCATTCTAAATGGCCTACCCTTATTCTTAAACGGTGGCCCCTGGATCTGGACTCCCCCAACATCAGGAACATGGTTCCTACCTCTTGCATGTCCAATCGCTTAATAATCTTATATGTTTCAATAAGATCCCCTCTCATCCTTCAAAATTCCAGAGTATACAAGCCCAGCCATTCAACCATTCAGGTTGAAAACCAGGACGGTATTGAGATCAGTGATCTCGGCTGTGCCTTTAGATATTAATACAAGTGTTAGTCTAACCAACTCAAGTCTGAGTCTGAAGGAAGGTCAAAATGTGACCCAAAATGTTGCAATTATTTATTTTTTATTTCAAAATTCAGGTAATAAATATATACAATACATGAACTGTGCAAAAAATTCATCCGACATTTTCGGAGGCTATACAAATCGTTCAATACAGTCTACATACATTCTCAAATTTCACAAATCTGTCCCCCACCTTTGTCACTCATGTGGCCCACTGCCATGGAATCCCTTCCATTATTTTGAGGGGTGTCTCCACCACACCCTGCCCCCCCATGTCCAGCGGCGGAAGGACTCTGGACTGTGGTCCTCCCCCACGAGCCTTGGCGTTGGCTGCACCGAGCTTCAGTGCGTCCCTAAGCACGTACTCCTGATTAGGCTGCAGCGAATTGTCCGATCAGCAGAGCCAGTTACTCGCTGCAACCTTCCCTCCATTGATGAAGTGTACACTGCAAGGGCCAGGAAGCGAGCGGGCAAGATCATCTCTGACCCCTCTCACCCTGGCCACAAACTCTTTGAATCGCTTCCCTCTGGAAGGCGACTCCGGACTGTCAAAGCTGCCACAGCCGGACATAAAAAAAACAGTTTTTATCCACGAGTAGTTGCTCTACTCAACAGCCAAAAATCTGTAGCCTCCATTTGATCTGGTATTTTGTTGGTTCACATGCTTGATCAATTGTGTTTTATCATTAATGGTTTATTATTATTAATGTTTGGTGTTTTCTGAGTCATTCGTAACTGTCACTGTATGTCATGCTGTTACTTGTGGGCGGAGCACCAAGGCAAATTCCTTGTATGTGAATACTTGGCCAGTAAACTTATTTATACACACACACTGAACTGTTGTTTTCTTTTTTATTACATTGTTTACCGTGTACTATGTTTCCATATTCTCCTAATCTGAGGAAAGACATTCTTGCCATAGAGGGAGTACAGAGAAGGTTCACCAGACTGATTCCTGGGATGGCAGGACTTCCATATGAAGAAAGACTGGATAGACTCAGCTTGTACTCACTGGAATTTAGGAGATTGAGGGGAGATCTTATAGAGACTTACAAAATTCTTAAGGGGTTGGACAGGCTAGATGCAGGAAGATTGTTCACGATGTTGGGGAACTCCAGAACAAGGGTCACAGTTTAAGGATAAGGAGGAAGTCTTTTAGGACCGAGATGTGAAGATCTTTTTTCACAGAGTGGTGAGTCTGTGGAATTCTCTGCCACAGAAGGTAGTTGAGGGTAGTTATTGGCTATATTTAAGAGGGAGTTAGATGTGGCCCTTGTGGCTAAAGGTATCAGGGGGTATGGAGAGAAGGCAGGTACAGGATACTGAGTTGGATGATCAGCCATGATCATATTGAATGGTGGTGCAGGCTCGAAGGGCCGAATGGCCTACTCCTGCACCTATTTTCTATGATTCTGTTGCGCTGCTGCAAGGAAGAATTTCATTGTTCTATCTGGGTAAGGTCATCTGACTTTGTACTTTGTGTCTACTTTTAGTGTACCTGTAATATTCTTTTCAATTTTTGGAGCCTTTATTTAAACTTCACATAGGTATGTTTTTGATTTTTGTTAGCAGTGTGCAGAGGAACAGGGGAAAGAAGGGATTGATGTTGAAGCAGCAACTCAGCCATGAAATTGATAAATGAGAGTCACCAAATGCCTCCTAGTGGTCATATTTTATGTTTTTTTCAGTGGCGCAACTGGGAGAGCTGCTGCCTCACAATGCCAGAGACCTGGGTTTGATCATCACCCTGGGTGCTGTCTGTGTGAAGTCCACAGGTTCTCCATGTGACCATGTTTTCAGGGCACTGGTTTCCTCCCACACCCCAAAGACGTGCAGGTTTGTAGGTTAGTTAGCTTCTGTAAATTGTCCCTAGTGTGTAGGGAGGGGATGAGAAAGAGGCACTGTGTAACATAGAACTAATGTGAGCAGTATTCGACGATTGACATAGACCCGGTGAGCTGAAGAGCCTATTTCCATGCTATATAAGTATATGATACGATAGATGGAACTTTATTTATTCCAGGAGGGAAATTGATCTGCCAACAGTCATAAAACACAGGATACATGAAATTAAAGTGACGAGTGGAAAGGATTGGGGATGTGCAAAGATTTGGGGCGGAGTTGGGGGAAGGGGAGTCAGTCTACCCCGTGACGGAAGGGGGAAGAGTTGTACAGTTTGAAAGCCACAGGGAGGAAGGATCTCCTGTGGCGTTCTGTGCTGCATCTTGGTGGAACCAGTCTGTTGCTGAAGGTGCTCCTCAGGTTGACCAGTGTGTCATGGAGGGGGTGAGCTGTATTGTCCAGGATGCCTCCCCTCCAAGACCACCTCGCATGAATCCAAGACGATACGGGGAGAAAAGATGAGGTACGAAGGTAAGCTAGCCATGAAAATGAAGCAGGATAGTAAAAGCTTATTTGGGTATGTGAAGAGGAAAAAATTAGTTAAGACCAAAGTTGAACCCTTGAAGACCGAAAAAGGTGAATTTATTATGGGGAACAAGGAAATGGCAGATGAGTTCAACAGGTACTTTGGATCTGACTTCACTAAGGAGGACACAAACAACCTTCCTGATATAGTAGTGGCTAGAGGATCCGGGGTGACATAGGAACTGAAGGAAATCCACATTAGAGCTAGACAGGGCTTTTAAAAATAGCGGAGTCAGGGGATATGGGGAGAAGGCAGGAACAGGGTACTTATTGGGGATGATCAGCCATGATCACATTGAATGACGGTGCTGGCTCGTAAGGCCAAATGGCCTCTACTCCTGCACCCTGAAGAAGGGTCTCGACCAGAAACGTCGCCCATCTCCTTCGCTCCTTAGATGCTGCTGCACCCGCTGAGTTTCTCCAGCCTTTTGTGTACCCCCTACTCCTGCACCTATTGTCTATTTTCAACTCCGCCCCCAGGACAGAGCCAGCCTTCCTGATGAGTTTGTTAATCCTGGGTACACAAAAGGCTGGAGAAACTCAGCGTGTGCAGCAGCATCTAAGGAGCGAAGGAGATAGGCGACGTTTTCAGGGATCAGGGAAACGAGAGATATAGACGGTGATGTGGAGAGATAAAGAACAATGAATGAAAGATATGCAAAAAAGTATAGATGATAAAAGAAACAGTCCATTGTAAGCTGTTTGTAGTGTGAAAATGAGAAGCTAGTGTGACTTGGGTGGGGTAGAGATAGAGAGAGAGAGAGGGAATGCCAGGGCCCGAGGGCTGAGGGAGAGGTGGGAAGGGGAGGAGACAGCAAGGGTTAACAGAATTGAGAAAATTCAATGTTCAAGCCCAGAGGATGCAGACTCCCCAAGCGGAATATAAGGTGCTGTTCCTCCAACTTGCGGTGTTGCTCACTCTGGCCGTGGAGGAGGCCCAGGACCGAGAGGTTGGATACGGAATGGGAGGGGGAGTTGAAGTGCTGAGCCACCGGGAGGTCGGGTTGGTTATTGCGGACCGAGCGGAGGTGTTCGGCGAAACAATCGCCCAGCCTCCGCTTGGTCTCACCGTTAATCCTGTTGGCGTCTGCAGCCTTCGCCCTGAAGCCCCAGCGTACGGCAGCGAAGACGATGCCAGTGGCTACAACCGATTGGTAGAACATCTGCAAAATACAGCCGTCTCTGTCCCTTCTTGTACAGGGCCTCAGCGTTCCTGGACTAGACCAGTTTACTGTCCAGGTACACGCCAAGGTAATTGTACTCCCTGGTAAACTGCACATCCACACCATTGATGGAGACCAGGGACAGGGGTGTTCCTCTCCTCCTGAGGTCCACCACTAACCCCTTAGTCTTAGTGTTGAGCTGCAGGTGATTCAGCCCACACCACTCAACAAAGTAATTGACTCCTCCTCTGTATTCAGCTTCCCTCCCCTCACTGATGCAGCACACAATGGCAGAGTCACCCGAAAACTTACAGTTTGCAGGAGTCCGAGCTATATCTGAAGTCCGAGGTGTAGATGGTAGCCTGACATATTGTGGTCGTCCAGTCAGGTAGTTGGTGACCCAGGACATCAATGGATCATCCACCCGTCCGGGCAAAGTAAACTAAAACAAAAATGTCCAAAGATAGAATATCGGTGCATGTACACAAGCCTACTGAACATACATTTCAGATTTCCAGCATCTTTTACATACAATTCAAATTTACATAATTAAAAAAAGTAATTTTTCCAGCAACCCCAGTTGTTCCTCTGTGGAGAGGTTTGTCTTTTCTTTGACATCTGAGACACCTGTAGGTGGTGCTGCGAGACAGTCTTTTCATATTAGGCTTTGCTCACATCAGTAACGTTATTGTACTTTAAAGGACACAAAGTGCTGGAGTAAGTCAGCTGTTCAGGCAGCATCCCTGGAGAACACAGATAGGTGACGTTTCGAGTCGGGAGCTTTCTTCAGCCTGATGGGGGAGGGAGGTGGAAGAAAGCTGGAGGAGAGGAGGGGCAGGACAAAGCGTGACAGGTGGATAGAGCAGATGGTTGGAACAAAGGCCAGAGATAAAAGCAGAAGGTGTGAAAAAGAAGGATTGAAGAGTTGCAAAGTGTGAAGTCAGAAGAAGGGATGTATGAAGAGGTGCAGGGTAGAAATAGGTGCTATTCGAGGTAGGACACGGTATGGGGGGGGTGGGGGTGGGGGGGGGGGGGGTGATGTGCGGGTGAAAGTGGAGGGGGGTTTGTTAAAGGTTACCTAAAAGTGGAGAATTCAACTTTAATACCTCTGGGTTGTAAGCTGTCCAAGCGGAATATGAGGTGCTGTTCCTCCAGTTTGCGTGTAGCCCCACTCCAGCAATAGAGGAGCCCCAGGACAGAAAGATAGACACAAAAGGCTGGAGTAACTCAGCGGGACAGGCAGCATCTCTGGAGAGAAAGAATGGATGACGTTTCAGGTCGAGGCCCTTCTTCAGACTGGTTAGGGTCGGGATAAGGGAAACGTGAGATATAGACTGTAATGCCAGGTCAGTTTGGGAATGGGGAGCGAAGTAATTAGCAACCAGGAGATCCAGTAAACCTTGGCGGACTGTATACTTCAACACAGAACTCTCATTGGAAAAATCGAAGTCTGCCCAGAAATCAGGAAATCTTGCTGACACAGATTAGAATAATTTTGTTTTAAAGACAAAGTATCAGAGACCTTTCCAACATGTTCCCACGAGAATGTGCCCTGACCATTTGACATGTAATGCAGATATGCCAGGGGTTTGCTTACCATTACCATATCTGTTTAGTTAGAGCTCAGTCTCCTGACTATGATGTCTTTGATCTTCCTTAGTAGGTTAATCAGCATTTGCTCTGATATATTAAATGATGAGAGGTCAGATTCTTTTTCCCCGGGTGGAAAAATCAAATACTAGAGGGCCTAGGTTTAAAGTGAGAGGGGCAAAGTTACAGAAGCGTGAAAGTGAGCACCAGAAGACTCAGGTGTGTGTGTAAATATATAAATATATCAAATAAATTATATTGATGAATAATAAAAACAGTCTGAAGAAGGGTCTCGACCCGAAACATCACCCATTCCTTCTCTCCAGAGACGCTGCCTGTCCCACTGAGTCACTCCAGTGTCTACCTTTAATGAATAATAAATATATAAATCAAATACATAACTAAAAATGAAGATAAATATATACAATATCTATCATATATGTTAAATTTAAATAACTATTAAATGTATAGTAAATGTATAACAAATAGTGGAAAAATATTATATTATATACAAATAATGGAATATAATTATATATAAAAAATGTATATAAAACATATAATATATTATTAAAACATATAATATGATATAATTATATATATAATATTATATAATATGTATATAAATATAAAATAGTATAACAAACCTAAAACTAAAACCCACTTACGCATTTGATAATAAACTAGGATTTGGTTTGATCTGCGATGGTTAATTTCTTTATTAATTTGTCTTATTTTCCGAAATGTTGTCCGTCTCCGCACAGTTTTGCTAATAATCTCTCCGGCTGGGCTAGTACGGGCGCGCCGGGCTGAAGGGCCGCCGCTGGCTGAGAGAGGCGGTTGAATAGCGCGGGATGGAGGGGGGGGAAGGGCTAGTACGGGCGCGCCGGGCTGAGGGGCCGCCGCTGGCTGAGGGAGGCGGTTGGACTAGCGCGGGCTGAGGGGGGGAGAGGGCTAGTACGAGCGCGCCGGGCTGATCGGCCGCCGCTGGCTGAGAGAGGCGGTTGAATAGCGCGGGATGAGGGGGATGGGCTAGTACGAGCGCGCCGGGCTGAGGGGCCGCCGCTAGCTGAGGGAGGCGGTTGAATAGCGCGACCTGAGGGGGGAAGGGCTAGTACGAGCGCGCCGGGCTGAGGGGCCGCCGCTGGCTGAGGGAGGCGGTTGAATAGCGCGGGATGAGGGGGAAGGGCTAGTACGGGCGCGCCGGGCTGAGGGGCCGCCGCTGGCTGAGGGAGGCAGTTGAACTAGCACGGTCGCGTGGGCTGAGGGGGAGAGGGCTAGTACGGGCGCGCCGGGCTGACGGGCCGCCGCTTGCGTCGCTCCATCCGCCGGAAGTGGGCCTGCACGGGTTGGCGGGAGGTTCCTTCCGGAGCGGCGCCTTCGGCCTATGTCGGTGCCGTGGCCGTGAGGAGAACGCGCAGTCGCTGCCGCCGCCGCCGTCGCCTTTAGTGTCTCAACCCGCCTTGACAAACCACACACTCGCCCAGCTGTGTTATAATCCGTGCGGCCGGGGTGGGTGGGGGGGGGGAGGGAGGTTTCCGGCCCGTGTCCCGCCGCTGATGGAGAGCGGGGATGATGCCGAGGCTGAGGCGGAGTCTGGGCCCGGGCGCCAGTACCCGGAGCGCGGCCTCGGACAAGCCCGCAACCTCACCGAGTTCTCGGACGAGATCCTGCTGAACATCCTGGGCTTCGTGCCCAGCTGCGACCTGCTGCTCAACGTCAGGAGAGTGAGCAGAAAGTTGGCGGCCCTGTGCGTGGACAAGAGCCTGGTCAACTCCATCTCCCTGCACAAAGAGTACCAGGTAACCGCGGGGACCACTGCCCTCCCCGCCTCATTGCAAACCCCCTGGCACCAGCAATGTCACTCGCTGTAACGCACCAACACCAACCTAGAGGCACCAGCAATGTACTCACTGTAACGCACCAACACCAACCTAGAGGCACCAACACTCATTGTAACACACCAACACCAACCTAGAGGCACCAGCAATGTAACTCACCAACACCAATCTAGAGGCACCAACACTCATTGTAACACACCAACACCAACCTAGAGGTACCAGCACTGTAACGCACCAACACCAACCTAGAGTCACCAGCAATGTAACTCGCTGTAACGCACCAACAGCAATCTAGAGGCACCAAAACACATTGTTACACACCAACAACAAGCTCGAGGCACCAGCAATGTAACTCACCAACACCAATCTAGAGGCACCAAAACACATTATAATGCACCAACACCAATCCAGAGTCACCAGCAATTTAACTCATTGTAACGCACCAACACCAATCTGGAGGCACCAGGAATGCACTGTGCCTTCCATAATGTTTGGGACAAAGACCCAACATTTATTTATTTGCCTCTGTAGTCCACTATTTGAGATTTGCAATAGTCACATGTGGTTAAAGATTTTGTCAGATTTTAATAAAGGCCATTTTGGTTTCACCATGTAGAAATTACAGCTGTGTTTATACATAGTTCCCCCCCCGTTTCAGGGCACCATCATGTTTGGGACACAGCAATGTCATGACACTGAAAGTAGTCATGTTTAGTATTTTGTTGCATATCCTTTGCTTGCAATGACTGCTTGAAGTCTGATTCATGGACATCACCAGTTCTCTGCTAATGCAGGCATCTTTAGCTTATACTTGTTTTGGGGGCTAGTCCCCAGCATATAAAAGGCATGCTCAGTTGGGTTCAGATTGGGTGATTGACTTGGTCACTCAAGAATTGACCATTTTTTAGCTTTGAAAAACTCCTTTGTTGCTTTAGCAGTATATTTGAGATCATTGTCTTGCTGTAGAATGAACTGCTGGGCAATGAGTTTTGAGGCATTTGTTTGAACTTGAGCAGATAGGATGTGCCTATCCACCGTGTGGTCGTCCCTTCCCTGTTTTTATTATTTTAAGTATGTCTTGAATGTTTGTTTTAATGTCTCTTAGTATGTCTTATGTGGGGGGTGGGGTCGGGGGAATCTTGCTCCAGTCACTTACCTCAACAGAGATGCAATTTTTCTCCGTCCTCCCCCCCCCCCCCCCCCCCCACCCCGCGGCTTAACAACGGAGTGGTGCAGCCTTTCTTGAAGACCGGCCTGGAGCTGCAAGCCGCAGGAGCGGCGCGGACTTTAACATTGGGAGCTGTGATCCTTTGCCAAGGATTCTTACCTCTCCGGTAAGAAGAGGCCGACTCGGGAGTTCCAATCCATCCCAAAGCCTGAGTTTCTGAGCTGGCGAACTGCGGAGGGTTCATGGGCCCAATCATGGGTGAACGAGTAGGAAGATGGCTGTACTTTATTACCTTCCATCACAGTGAGGAATGTGCATTCCGCTGTGGTGGATGTTTATGTTCAATTTTATTTTATGTGGTGGTGTGTATTGTTGTTTTTCACTTGGTATGGCTGTATGGTAACTCAAATTTCACTGTACCTTAATTGGTACATGTGACAATTAAATTGAATCTCGAATCTATACACTTCAGAATTCATTATGCTACTACCATCAGCAGTTGTATCATCAATGAAGATAAGTGAGCCATTACCTTCAACAGCCATACATGCCCAGGCCATAACACCCCCACCACCGTGTTTCACAGATGAAGTGGTATGCTTTGGATCTTGGGCAGTTCCTTCTCTCCTCCATACTTTGCTCTTACCATCACTCTGATATGTTAATCTTCGTCTCATCTGTCCACAAAACCCTTTTCCAGAACTCTGGTTGCTCTTTTAAGCAGGGCTGTGGAGTCGATACCCAAAACACTCGACTCCAAATCCTTGTTTTCTTGTGTATCCGACCCTGACCCCTAGGTATAATAATTCTAAATCTGCAAAGATGACATTACACAAGATGGCATTACACAAGAACCACATGAATCGCCAGGCTACCTTTTAAACCCATGTCCTTAAAGTTTTGAGTCTATTGGTTATAGCTATGCTATTTGTAGCTTTTCTATTGTTTATTCTTGGGAAACATAATTCATTATTATGCTTAAAGAAAAATAAATACAGAAAGGAAAACGTAATTCATTATGCTTAAAGAAAAACAAATGCAGAAAGGACTATGATTAAATTGAAATTCCATTTGAATTAACTAAAAATTATAAAAGCATTACTCCAAAATGTATTAAACTAAGGCCACAAGTTTGAGCTAAATGGCTAAATAATGACAACAAAATTCTCGTGCAATAGAAATTAAAGGTAAATGCATAGGTTGTTGGGTTAGTTACAAAGGTACATACCTAAAATTTATTAATAACTTCCTTAGGAACAGAATTGCTTCTGCAAGATCCTCTTTCATTGAAGCCCTTAAATCTGATTTAATTATTTACAGTACGGAAAACAGTCCCACTACGCTGACCTGAGTGGGTGGTATGGCTGTTACTATCATTCCCGCAAATTTTTACTATTTCTGGATAAGCAAGGATGACGGGGAATTATAGACCAGTTAGCCTGACATCGATGGTGGGGAAGATGGTGGAGTCAATTATTAAAGATGTAATAGCGGCGCATTTGGATAGCAGTAAAGGATTGGTCCAAGTCAGCATGGATTTATGAAGGGGAAATTCATGCTTGATTAATCTTCTGGAATTTTTTGATGATGTAATGAGTAAGATGGATGATGGCGAGCCAGTGGATGTAGTGTATCTGGACTTTCAGAAAGCCTTTGATGAGGTCCCACACGGGAGATTAGTGGGCAATTTTAGAGCACATGGTATTGGGGTAGGGTATTGACATGGATGGAGAATTGGTTGGCAGACAGGAAAACAAAGAGTAGGAATAAACAGGTCCCTGTCAGAAAAATGTGGGGTTATCCATTTGGCAGTAAGAACAAGAAGGCAGATTATTATCTCAATGTTGTCAGATTAGGAAAAAGAGACCTGGGTGTCCTTGTACACCAATCACTGAAAGTAACCATGCAAGTACAGCAGGCAGTGAAGAAAGCTAATGGCATGTTGGCCTTCATAACGTGAGGATTTGAGTATAGGAGTAAAGAGATCCTTCTGCAGTTGTACAGGGTCCTGGTGAGACCACATCTGGAGTATTGTGTGCAGTTTTGGTCTCCTAATTTGAGGAAGGACATTCTTGCTATTGAGGCAGTGCAGCGTAGGTTCTGATGTTAATCCCCGGGATTGCGGGATTGTCATCTGAGGAAAGATTGAAAAGACTGGGGTTGTATTCACTGGAATTTAGGATGAGAGGGTATCTTATAGAAACACATAAAATTATAAAAAGGACTGGACAAGCTAGATACAGGAAAAATGTTCTCCATGTTGGGGGAGTCCAGAAACAGAGGCCACCATCTAAGAATAAAGGGGATGCCATATAAAATTGAGATGAGAAAAAAACCTTTTCACCCAGAGAGTTGTGAATTTGTGGAATTCTCTGCCACAGAAGGCAGTGGAGGCCAAGTCACTGGATGAATTTGAAAGAGAGAACTCTTTGGGTTAGCGGAATCAAGGGGTCTTTGGAGAAGGCAGGCACGGGTTACTGATTGTGGATGATCAGCCATGATCACACTGAATGGCGGTGCTGGGTCGAAGGGCCAAATGGCCTCCTCCTGCACCTATTTTCTATGTTTCTAAGCCCCATCTACATATTCACTCCTATTCCCCTCAACATTTTATGCACTTGCAGGGCTTTTATGCAATGGAATTGGTGTTATTCATTTATTGCATGGTATGTGTGTATATTGGGTTAATAGGCCTGTAAATCTGCACTGTAAAAAATGTAATTGTTCCACTGTCGGTACATATAACATCCAAGGACAGATAGCTGAATGGACAGCAAATTGGCTTCCAGGAAGGAAGCAGAGGGTGATGGTGGAAGGTTGCTTCTTGGACTGGAGGCCTGTTAATAATGGTGTGCTTCTGGGATCGTTGCTGGGCCCGTTACTGTTTGTCATCTACATCAATGATTTGGATGATAACATACAGGCCAAGATTAGCAAGTTTGCTGATGATACAAAAGTGGGTAGTTTTGCAGATTGTGAAGGTGATTGTGCAGCAGATTCTGGATCGATTGGCCAGGTGGGCTGAGGAATGGCTGATGGAATTTAATACAGAGAAACGTGAGGTGTTGCATTTTGGGAAGTCTAACATGGACAGGACCTACACAGTGAATGGAAGGCCTCTGGGTAGTGTTGTAGAGCAGAGGGATCTAGGAGTACAGGAACATAGTTCATTGAAAGTGGCATCACAGTTAGATAAGGTGGTCAAAAAGGCTTTTGGCACATTGGACTTTATCAGTCAGAGTATTGAATATTGAAGTTGGGTGGTCATGTTGCAGTTGTATAAGACATTGGTGAGGCCACATTTAGCGTTTTGTGTTCAATTTTGGCTACTATGTTACAGGAAAGATGTCGACAAGCTGGAAAGGGCACTGAGAAGATTATTGAGGATGTTGCCAGGACTAGAGGGTCTGAACTGTCGGGAGAGGTTGTGTCAGCTAGGACTCTATTCCTTGGAGCACAGGAGGATGAGGGGTGATGAGTAAAATCATGAGAGGAATAGATCAGGTAGATGCACAATCTCTTGCCCACTCCACCTATTATTGCAGATAATTGGCCTAAATGTCACATGTGGGAGAGATGTCTGCTGTGTTTTTAAAAACAGGTAATTTTTGTGATCGAAATTCAATTGCAGGTACATAACTCCTTGAAAGTGGAGTCACTGATAGACTGGGCGGTCAAGAAGGCTTTTGGTACATTGTCCTTCATCAGTCAGAGCATTGAGTATAGAGCAGGGTGCTCCAAACATTTCCGCATGAGGACCACATACATTTGGCACATTTTTGCGGGCCGTAGGAAAATATAAAGAAATGTCTCTTACACTCACTCTCACACCCACAGTGACATGGACACACTGACACACGCACACATACACACAAACGCGCATGCACGGTGGACTCCCGCATAAAAAAACAGACACATAGACCTGCACACTGACACACACACACACACACACGCACGCACGCACGCACACACACATGCACAGACTCACACATACAGGCACTCTCACACTATCTCTCACCCTTTCACACATACACATCCACTGTGATCACCCCTCAGGCATATTAACAAAGACCCACACATGCATAATTCTCACTCATCGGGCACACACACACACACACACACACACACACACACACACACACACACACACACACACACACACACACACACACACACACACACACACAGACACAGACACACAGACACACACACACGGCTATCCCCCACCAAAATGCTCGGATTCCACACCCCTGCTTTTAAGTACTTCTTGGCAAACTAATCTGGCCATCCGATTTTTGCAGCTAACCAGCGGTTTGCATCTTGCAGTGTAGCCTCTGCATTTCTGTTCATGAAGTCTTCTGCGGATAGAAGTCATTGACAAATCCACACCTTACTCCCGAGGAGTGTTTCTGATCTGTCGGACAGCTGTTTGGGGGGCATGTGGCAGCACCTGATGACAACCCAAGGCCACAACGAACCATCGGCTCCAGAGAGCGGCGTCTTGGTGTGGGAGGCGCTAGTCACCGGGTCGGTACCTGATTTGGTATTTCAGGCCGGGCAACGCCCGTGTCCTTGGAGGAGTAGGGAGCTGTATTAGAGAGATTAAACACGTCTACTGCACACAAATCGTGTCCGACTAGTTTTTGGCTGGACTCCTGCGAGTCCCCGCTACAGGGTTTTCTTTATTACAGAGAGAATTCTTCTGTCAACGGCAGCGGAGGTCTTCCCCAGCATGCCAGTCCCTTTGCGATTAGTAAGCTCACCAATGCTCTCTTTCTTAATGATGATCCAAACATTTGATTTTGATAAGCCTAATGTTTGGCTGATGTCCCTAACAGTTTTATTCTTGTTTCTCAGTCTCATAATGGCTTCTTTGACTTTCATTGGCACAACTTTGGTGCTCGTGTTGATAAACATCAATAAAAGTTTCCAAAGGTGATGGAACGACTGGAGGAAAGACTAGGTACTGAGAGCTCTCTTATACCTGCATTAAGGAGGCAATTAAACACACCTGAGCAATTACAAACACCTGTGAAGCCCTATAGTGCCCTGAAATGGGGGGGGGGGGGGTGACTATGTATAAACACAGCTTTAATTTACCAAAATGTATAAAAAATACCCTTTAATAACATCTGACAATGTGCACTTTAACCACATGTGATTTCTTTTTTCTATTACAAATCTCAAGTTGTGGAGTACAGAGGCAAATAAATAAATGATGGGTCTTTGTCCCAAACATTATGGAGGGCACTGTAACTCTCACTGTCACACACAAAGAACAACCCTGTGGCAGCATCAATGAAATTCTCACTATCACATACCGACAACAGACCAGAGGTATTGTCAATGTAATTCTTACTGTCACACACCAACAACAGGGCATTGGAACCGTTAATGTGATTGTGACTAATATACGCAACAGCCCAGTGGTACAACCAATACAATTCTCACTGTCACATCCCAACGAAAACCTCGAGGCACCAGCACTGTAGTTGTCACCGTCACACACCAAACATGGATGCACCAGCAATGTAGTTCTGGTACTGTCACATACCAGCTACAACCCAGTGATATAATTACTGTGATCGTGACTGATATAATCCACAACAGCCCAGCGGTACTATCAATGCAATACTGTCACATACCAACGGCAACGTGGAGGCAGCAGCAATCTGGTTCTCCGTACCACATACCAGCAACAGTCCAGAGGCACTGTCAATGTAATTCTTACTATCACACACCAGCATCAACCTAGTGGAACCGTTAATGTGATTGGGACCGATATAATTCCTGACAACCCAGTGGTACTATCGATACAATTCTCACCGTAACATACCGCCAACAACCTAGAGGCACCTGCAATGTAACTCACTGTCACACACCAACAACAACCTAGATCAAGGGCTCTCCACCTGGGGTAAATTTCACCTACCCAGGAGGTAATTTGTTGATTCTGGATTTGTACATTTTTTTGTCATTGACTGACAATGATATACACAACAGCTGACTGACTGTTTGGTTCTGGTTTACCAGTACCTGTTCATCACGAGTTGTTCATAAATAAGTGAAATAACATTGTTATGTGCTGTTAAAGTTGTCTGGGGTAAATGGGACAAAAAAGGTTGGGAACCCCTGACCTAGATGCACCAGAAAAGTAGTTCTGGTACTGTCACATGCCAGCTACAACCCTGTGAAACCATTAACGTGATTTTAACTGATATAATCCTCAACAACCCAGCGGTACTATCTATACAATTCTCACCATCACGTACCAACAACAACTTAGAAGCAGCAGCAATGTCATTCTCACTATCGCTTACCAACAACAGCCCTGTGGCAGCATCAATAAATTCTCAGTATCGCACGCCGACAACAGACCAGTGGTATCGTCAATGTCATTCTGACCATTACATTCCTCAACTACCCAGTGCCATCAACAATTTAATTCTCGCTATCACATACCAACGGCAACCCAGTGGAACTATCAATGTGATTGTGACTAATATAATCCACAAAAATCCAGTGGTACCATCATTGTAGCTCTCACTGTCACACACCAGCAGCAACTGTTATTCTCACTGTCACACACCACTGGCATCGTCAATGCAGTCTCATTATCACACCCCAACAGCAATCCACACGTACCATCAATGCCATTCTGACTAATCTAGTGCACAGCAACCCACTGTAGTTGCATTATATTAGTATTCTCACTTTCACATACCAACATCAACCCAGTGGCTCCACAACCATAATTCTCACTTTCACAGACCAACAGTAACTCAGTGGTCCGATTAATGCAATTGTGGCTGATATAATCCACAACATCCTGGTAGCACTGTCAATGTCATTCTCACTACCACATACCGACAATAGCTGAGTGGTACCGTCAATGTCATTCTGACTCTTATATTCCTTAACTACCCAGTGTCAGCATCTGTGTAATTATGACCAATATAGTCCACAACCCAGTGACACAACCAATATAAATTTCACTGTCACATTCCAACAGTGATACTGTGGCACCAGCAATGTCGTTCTCACTGTCACATGCCGACAACATCTCAGTGGCACTACCAATGTAATACGCAAAGTGCTGGAGGAACTTAATGCATCAGGTAGCATCTCTGGAGAACATGGATAGGTGGCGTTTCAGGTTGGGATCCTTCTTTAGTCTGAAGAAGGGTCCTGAACCAAAACGTCACCCGTCCATGTTCTCCAGAGATGCTGCCTGACCTGCTGACTTCAGCATTTGCAAACCAGCACCTTCTTCTTCTTTCGTGTGGCGTGCACAGCCTAAAGTTGTTGGACAATTCATTCTATTTGATCTTCCGTTTGTGCACATCGAGTTGAGTCGCATTAGTCGAAACAGGGCAGACCACGTGAAGGTTGCAATCTTCCACCCCAACCAGCACCTGCAGTTCCTTGTTTCTATCACCAATGTAAGTCTGACTGTAACATTCCAACAACAACCTAGTGACACCAGCAATTGATAAATTATCACCAGCAATGTAACCCCCTCTCTTTTCTTCCAGTGCCTCCCACCATCACCACCCCAATCTGCACCATTTTTCTCATTGTCCTGCCCACCCTCCCCCTGTCCCCTTCATCCCCCACCTCAACGGATTCATTTCTCATGCTATCCTGCCCCCTTTTCTCTCGTGCTCCCTTCCATCAATATCTCCGTCTTTCCATTTCATTCCTCTTATCTGACACCCTTATGCCTTTTTATCTCTAGCCTTTGACTACACATCTGCCTACCAAACACTCCTCACCTCTATCCACCTATCGCTTGCCAGACTTTGTCCTATCCCAACTTACTTTCAGCTTTCTCTGCCTACTTCAATCAGTCTGCAGAAGGGTCCCGATCCCAAATGTTGCCTGTCCATGTCCTCCCAAGATGCTGCCTGACCCGCTGAGTTATTCCAACACTTTGTGTTTCAGCCAGCAATGTAATTCTAGCTGTCACATTCGAACAAGAACGTGGTGGCGCAGCTGGTAGAGCTGCTGCCTCATAGTTCCAGAGACTCGTGTTCAGTCCTGACATTCAGGTCTATGTGGAGTGCGCGTGTTCTCCCTGTGATCGCGTGGTTTTCCTGGGTGCTCCGGTTTCCTCCCACATCCTAAAGACGTGCAATATAAGTCTCAACCACTACTTAATGTAGATTCTAATGAGTTGAGACTTGATTACAGCTTGCTGCTTTGAAAACAATCACTTTTGCCCTGACCATCTGTATTAGTTTGGCAATCCTCTATCCATTCCAATGTGTTGCTCCTTAGACCATGAGCTCTTGCCGTGTAGTTGTCTTTCCGGTGGCATCCTATCAGTTGTGTTGTGGAAAATTAAATGCAGAACTTTGCAAAATGCACAATTAAATGCCTCCTCACTTAGAATAAAGGGGAGGTCATTTAAGACTGAGGTGAGAAAAAAACTGTTTTACCCAGAGAGTTGTGAATTTATGGAATTCCCTGCCACAGAGGGCAGTGGAGGCCAAATCACTGGATGGATTTAAGAGAGAGTTGGATAGAGGTCTAGGGGCTAGTGGAATCAAGGGATATGGGGAGAAGGCAGGCACGGGTAATTGATAGCGGACGATCAGCCATGATCACAATGAATGGCGGTGCTGGCTCGAAGGGCCGAATGGCCTCCTCCTGCACCTATTTTCTATGTTTCTAACTTCTTGTTTCCCTTTATCCAGCCGACTATGTTAAAAAAATGAATACATTTGTCAAGTGTAATTTCCCTTTCGTAAAATCCTTAATTATATTATGATTTGTAATGACCAGCTTTAAGTAATGGATTCGGCATGTATCCAATAATGATGTCAGGCTGGCCCACTCTTAGTTTCCAACTTTGTCTGCTTTTCCTAGTTACATTTCCTTCCTATGGGCAGCACCAGAGACTCTGGTTCGATCCGGACTACGGGTGTTATTTGTAACCGGAGTTTGTACATTCTCCCTGCGTGGGTTTTCTCCGGGTACTCCGATTTTCTCCCACAATCCAAAGACGTGCCGGTTTGTAGGTTGATTGGCTTGGTATAAATTGTAATTTGTCCCTCGTGTGTGTAGGATAATGTAAGTGTGCGTGGACTCGGTGGGCCGAAGGGCCTGTTTCCGTGCTGCACCTTAAAACTAAAAAAAAGTCTAGTGAATCACCACTGTTGTTTCCACAGAGACACAAATTGTTGGAGTAACTCAGCGGGGCAGGCAGCATCTCTGGAGAGAAGGAATGGGTGACGTTTCGGGTCGAGACCCTTCTTCAGTCTGAAACGTCACCCATTCCTTCTCTCCAGAGATGCTGCCTGTCCCGCTGAGTTACTCCAGCATTTTGTGTCTGTCTTCAATTTAAACCAGCATCTGCAGTACTTTCCTACACACGTTGTATCCACCTAATTGTATAACTGTTTCTCCTCGTGCACGTGTACTTCTCTGTCTTGCTTTAATGCTTTTCCCTCAAGTATTTGCTATTTTAAGTGCTTCCCTATCCTTTCCCCCTGGATTTTCCACATTATTGCATTGCTTTTAATCTATAAAAATAGATACAAAAAAATATGTTCACGGTCTTGCCCTTTCCCATTATTATTTCCCATTATTCCCTTTTCCCATCCTCTGAAGGACCAATATTTACCTCTGCTGTTTTCTTTTCAGTCGCTTTTAATGTCATTTAAAAATATATTTCTTGCTTCCTTTAGTCTTGCCATTGATTTTCTCTTTTCGTCATCCTTTGCTGATCTCTGATGTGTTCCCAATTTTCTGAACTGCCACTAATCTTTGCAATAATGTTTCCCGTGTCTTTCAGTCGAGTACTATCTTTAGCTGGGGGTAGATGGATTGTCCTTTTAGTATTTATTTCTCAATGGAATATATCTTTGTTGGGAAGTGAATTATCTCCTTGATTATGCCACTGCTTATCCACTCTCTTCTCTGTTAATTTATCTTCTCGGTCCACTTTAGCTGACTCTATTTTTGTGCTTTGGACCCTTCAGACTGAGTTCTCACTATTGCATTGATCGCATCCTTTATTAATATCGCTCCTTCAACTCCTTGTCCTTTTTGACTATTCCCCCCCCCCCCCAAAAAAAAAGCTTAATGGCAATAAAACTAATTCCAGATCATCCAGCTCATGGTTCTCTTTGGGAATCTGATCCATCCGCTCATCCCCTTCAATGTTATTTATTTATTCCTACAAAATATGTTGGCTATCTTCTCAATTGAGGTCAAGTGATTTGAAGCCAAAAAACTGATCTTTTTAATATGAACATAAAGATTAAAATTGAGAACTACAATTTGTGCAATAATACGGATTCTCTTTGGTGGCTTTGTGATTTAATGCAAGAGCTGAGATACAGATTCTGTCTATCCTGCTTAACTGGATGAGATGTCTTGCGATAGTTACATTTATTGACAGCCAATCGTAAAAAATCTGACGTTAAAAGGCCCTCTATTACCCCGATATGTGCAGAGTTTTGCATTATTGTGCTCGTCTATGGGACCGGAATCATCTAAGCAAAGATAACGATTGCATCTTGTTCGTGACCTTTGCTGGTTTGGTAAGCGGTGAAGGAAGCGCTGTCATTGAAGTGTTTGTTTTTGTCAGAATAAGCAGATGTAAGACTCTGCATTGACCCCTATTTAAGTTTTCAGTTGTCTCACCAGATTTTATTTGTGGAGGAAGCTTCAGCAAATTCAGTCGACATTTCATGGGCTTGATCCTTCATGCACTGGACTTCCCCTCTCACCAAGCACGGGTCCTCGTGCATGTGTGAAAGCCGTGAGAGTAGATTAAACTGCTGCGATTGGCACTCCTGAATTCCCATCCGACATTTGGTGGCATTGTGGCGCAGTTGGGTCGAAACGGCCATCTCATTGCAGCAGAAACCCGGGCTCGATCTTGACCTTGGGTGCTGTCTGACCGGAGTTTGTACGCTCTCCATGTGACCATATGGGTTTCCTCTGGGTACTCCGGTTTCCTCCCACATCGCAGACGTGTGGGTTTGTAGGAGAATTGGCCTCTGTAAATTGCCCCTCGTGTGTAAGGAGTGGATGCGGAAGTGGGATTAACATAGAACTAGTGTGAACAGTGATCGATTGTCAGTGTGGACTCTGGTCTGTGGGGACCATTCCCATGCTGTGTTTCTAAACTAAACATTATAGATCAAGCATGTCATTCAGCTCTGCTGCAGAGCAAAACAAGCTCTGTGTGCACCAGGGTACATTGTTGGACAATGATCAGTTGTGGATTCCGGAGCTGTTTTTGTTTCCCTGCAACTCAATGAATGCTGCCCCAGCCAGCCAGAAAAATCCTCAGGATTAAATTTAGGAACATCGAGTTAGAGTGGGAGCGAAACATTGACATAGTGCCTTCAATGTAATAAAACCTACAGCAAATTTGGACAAATGTTGACAGTGATGTAGAGGTTTAACATTTCTCAAACGTATAGTGCCTTCCAGTGACAAAATGTGGGATCACTGCCTGGAATATCTCAGATTTCATTTCTAGTTATTCATTTAGGTGTGAGTTTGGTTTCAACTACTTGCAGGTTTAGGCTAATGAGGTACATCAGTCATCCTGAAAGGATAGGGGTGCCACGGAGATGCTGCCTCACAGCGCCAGAGACCCGGGTTCGATCCTGACTTCAGGTGCTTGTACGGAGTTTGGACGTTCTTCCTATGACTGCATGAGTTGTCTCCGGATGCTCAGGTTTCTTCCCACAATCCAAAGACATGCATGTTTGTAGGTTAATTGGCTTGGTGTCATTGTAAATTGAGATATTCCAGGCATTGAGCCCACATTTCATCGCCGTAGACCAGCGATCCCCGCACACTGACACTATTCTACACATCTTAGGGACAACTTTACCAAGCCAATTATCCTCCAAACCTGTATGTCTTTGGAGTTTGGGAGGAAACCGGAGCACCTGGAGAAAACCCACGCAAGTCACGGGGAGAACGTACAAACTCCATACAGACTGCACTTGTAGTCGGGATCGAATATGGGTCTCTGGCGCAATGAGGCAGCAACTCTACCGCTGCACCACTGTGCCGCCATTAAATAGGATGGTTTAGTGATAGCGTTGAAACATCTCTGGATCAAACATGACACGGCTGGAGATTTCAGAGTAGCCAGAAATGAAAATGGTTTGTGTGGTCAGTAAATTAACTATCTGGTGGTGTAGATACTGCTGGTAAGCATATGTAAACAGTTGCAACCTTCGTAGATACGTTTTCACAGTTAATCACGAGTGCTTTGCACAAATGACACTGACCACGTGTAATGAGTAAGCTTTTGCTACAGAAAGCATCGCGATTGATAGATCCTGTCATTTTGTATTTACATCTTGATTCTTTGACTGAAAGGGAGACAGAAAGTAGCAAAGTGCAGGACAGTTAGTTTAATGTTTAGTCAGAAACCTATTATTAAAGATGTTACAGCAAGTTAGAAAAATTCAAGGTAATCGGGCAAAATCAATGACGTTTTGTGAAAGGGAGATCAGGTTTGACCAATTTATTGGAATTCTTTTGAAGAAGCCACACGAGAAACTGATAAAGGACAAGTAATGGATGCACTAAGTACTTGGATTTTCAGAAAACATTTGATGAAGTGCCACATCTTATTAAGGAAAACAAAAGCTGACGATGTATGAGGTAACGTGTTGGCACGGACAGATTGACAGGCTAACGGGAAACGAAGTAGGTACAATGGGAGATAGACACAAAAAGCTGGGTCGGACCAAGTCTGGAGAAAAGGAATGGGTGACGTTTCGGGTCGAGACCCTTCTTCACACTGAAAGTCAGGGGAAAGGGGAAGGAGAGATATAGGCTGTGATGTAATGTGGCCTTTTCTGGTGGGCAAGATGCAATGATTACCTTGGGGATCAGTAGAGAGCCCTCAACCTCTGACAATTTATAGTGATGGCTTGGGAGAAAGTACCCTAAAATTGCTAAATTCGCTAATGACGTAACGATTGGTAGCAAAGAAAGTTGTGAAGAAGATTTAAGGGTGCTGCAAAATGATATATATAGATGGAAAGGGCAAAGGTCTGGCAAATGGATGGGGGAAAATGTGAAATTGCCTCTTGTGTGCAGAAAAGGAAAGAAGTTGCAGATGATATAACTGGCGAGAAGATGCAGAGAGATCTAGGTGTCCCAGTCCATGATTCATAAAGGCAAACACGCAGTAATTAGGAATTATTATTTATCACTGGTGGAATTAAATATATAAGTAGGGAGGTTGGGCTTCAGTTATATGTGCACATTAACATAACCTCACTTGAAGTATTGTGTAAAATAGTGGTTTATTTTTATAAGGAAGGAGGTTAATACAATTAAGGGAAGGTTTACTGCAATGAGTGGGTTGTCTTATGAGGAAAGGTTAGACGGGTCAGGCATGTCTGCTTGAATTTAGCTGAGTAAGTTGTGGGTGGGGAACATGGAACTTCCTAGATTGTATTAAGTTCCTAAGCAGTTTTACCAGAGTGGAATTAGAGGATATTTGCTTTTATTGTAGGATTCACAACTAGGGGCATCCATGGAATATCCAACAGTACAGCACAGGAACGGGCCCTTCGGCCCATGAGGACTGCGCTGAATATGATGCTAGGTTAAACTAATCTCCTCTGCCTGCAAATGATCCATGTCACTCCATTCCCTGCACATCCGTGTGCCTTTCTAAAATCCTCTTCAACGCCACTATCGTATCAGCCTCCTCCACCACCACCCAGGCAGTGTGTTCCAGGCACCCACCACTCTCTGTGTAAAGAAAGAGACAAGAGGCACATTGACCGACCTTGGCTTCACTGTAAATATGTCTATTTATTTTGTGCTAAATGAGGTTCCCCTCAAAATATTTCCTGGTTTTTAATAGTTTTGAACTAAATTCTGCTTTCTTTCTAGGAAAGCGATGCAAAGGTGACCTTGCTACTCAAAGAATTAGCTGGCGGCATTCAGCTGCTGAAGCTGAGCGGCTGCTATTGGTTGTCCGGCTCAACCATTGACCTGGTCACTCGGTGTAAGAACATCGTGAAACTTGACCTGACGGGGTGCCAGATGACGTCGCTGCGACTCTCGAAGATGCTGTCCGTGCTCCGGAGTCTTCGCTCGCTGGCCTTGGACATCAAGCAAGGGTTCGACGTGGGCCAGCTGAGCAGCGCGTGCAAGACCACTCTCCGCAAAGTCACCGAACTGAAGCAGACCCTGTTCACCCCTTCCTACGGCATTGTCCCCTGCTGTACCAAGTTGGAGAGGCTGTTGCTTTACTTTGAAATCCCCGACCGGACTCGAGATGGCGAGATGCTCTCGGGGCAGCTGATGGTCGGACAGAGCAACATTCCCCACTATCAGAACCTCAAGGTGTTCTATGCAAGGTTATCACCAGGCTACGTCAACCAGGAGGTGGGGAGGTTTTACCTGTCAGTCCTGAGTATCCGGACTCCTGAGAACCTGCGTGCCTTTATCCTCTCCGTCCCTGGCATTTTTGTTGACACCGGGTGCTCCACATGGAACTTCCTTGACTGTATGACCAAAAACTTCAGCCTGGAGGCTTTGCAACTCCCTCGTTCCTGGTTGAATGGGTCATCGCTTCTGCACTCCTCGCTTCTGCACACCATTACTCTGAGTAACCCGGTCTATTTAAACTTCAGCCACTGCATACTCTCCGGATGCCAGCTGAGCCATCAGATCATTAACGGCGGCAGAAACGTTCAGTCGCTGGTTAGCCTGAATCTCAGTGGCTGCGTCCACTGCTTACTGTCCGACTGCTCTGTCTTTCGCAAGGCCAAAGATAACATTGATTTCGACGTGGTGGAAGCGCTGGTAAACTGCTGCCCAAACCTGAAGCACTTGAACCTCTCAGCGGCTCACCACCACAGCCCCGAGGGGACAGGGCAACACTTGTGCCTGCTGTTAGCCAGGTTGAAAAAGTTACGCTCCCTCTCGCTGCCTGTGTGCTGCGTCGTGCAAAGTGGCAAAAACGTTGGCAAGCAACCAAGCCAATCCTTGCGGCGGGGTCTGAGGAAGAAGGTCCGGATTGGAGTTGCGGCCTATCCGAATGATGGTCAGGAGCAGCCACCCTTGGAAGCGCCTGCGCCTGTGTTTGGCACTCTGCTGGAAAACGTTCCCTTTTTAGAAGAACTCGAACTGATTGGGTCCAGTTTCTCCTCGAACGTGCCTCGGAATGAGCCCGCCATCAGGAACATGCAGCCACCCTGCGAGCGGGCGCAGCGCATCCGAGATGAAGAACTGACGCTCATCGGACAGTTGCAGTACCTGCGCCTTCTGACTCTGGCTCAGCTCCCTGGCATTCTGACTGGGTCGGGCCTGACTGCCATCGGCTTGAATTGTCAGCAGCTCCAAACCCTGTCACTGGCAAACCTGGGTCTGCTGGGGAATGTTGCCTACATGCCTGCCCTGTGTGAAATGCTGAAACATTGCAAACAATTGAAGGACTTGAGGTGAGCGCATGTAATCTGATTTTGATGAGATATATTACAGGAATGAAGGGTGCACTTTGTATAAGATATAACAACATTTTACATCTTATTGTCGTACAATTTGTAATCCTCCAAGTGAAAACGGGAGATCACATTTTTATAGCCCTTGTTGCTAAATGCTTGGGTTGCCACAAGGAATATCGGAGCCGGTGATTTTAAGTGTAGTCATTCGCTGCATTGACAAGTGAAGCAGCAGCTTGCACGGAGAGTCCCACAAAGAGCACCGAGATAAAGAAACAATTATATTTGTGTTGTAGTTATGATACAGGGCTTGTAATCCTGAGACTTGGATTAATCTGGAGAAATTGAGTTCAAATCCTATTATGATAGATGGAGAATTTGAATTTGATTATTTTTCTTTAAACAAAAGACTGGGAAAGAAGGTGATTACATTAAAATGGAATATTTTTGATTTTTATTCTTAAAAAGATTATTGGTGAACTAATATCCCACTGCAAGCTATAACTTCCCAAGCAAGCCAGGCACTTTTATGAATGAACAAACTGGAAAGGGTGCAGAGACGATTTCCAATGATGTTGCCAGGACTTGAGGGCCTCAGCTCTAGGGAGATGTTGAGCATGCTAGGACTCCATTCTTTGGAGAGCAGGAGGATGAGGAGTGATTTTATAGAGGTACACCAAATCATGAGATAAATTGATTGGGTAAACGCAGAGACTCTTGCCCAGAGAAGGGGAATCAAGAATCAAGAGGACACAGGTTTAAATCTAGGGGGAAAGATGTAATAGGAACCTGAGGAGTCTTTTTTTTCCACAAAGAGTGGTGGGTGTAGGAAACGAGCTGCTGGTGGAGGTAGTTGAGGCCGGGACTTTCGCAAGGATTAAGAAGCATTTAGACAGGAACGTGGCTAGGACAGGTTTAGACTTTTCCCTGTGCCAATAAACTAAACTGAAATTAGAGGGATAATGGCCAGACGCAGGCAGGTGAGACTGATGTAGCTGGGACTTGTATCCTGGTAGCTGGTATCACTCTATGATTCTATCTGAAAAAGGCAATTAATTTTCTGGTTATGTCAAAAGAAACTTCCTCTCAGTCGTCAGCAATTCCCATTATCAGTTAAAAATGTTGGGTGAAGGGAAACAATATGTTTAGTTATTGGAATAAGTGTGAGGAAGGGTCCCGCTATGATGCATCACCTATCCATTTTCTCCGGGGATGCTGCCTGACTCGTTGAGTTACTTCAGCGCTTTGTGTCGATCTTTTGTATGATTATTGTTTATTGCTCCAGTTACAGTTATGTATCTGTCATAACGCCATCGAACTGTATTTGATTGATTAAGCTGGAGTAAATCAGCAGGTCAGGAAGGAGAAAGGGAATCGGTGATGTTTTAGTTCGAGACCCTTCTCCAAAACGTCACCTATTCCTTTTCTCCAGAGATGCTGCCTGACCCGCTAAGTTACTCCAGCTTTTTTTGTCTGTCTTCGGTTTTTACCAGCATCTGCATGTCCATCCGACACATGTATTTCATTCATTGTTTGGCCCCCCATTTTTGTCCTTGTGCACATTTCACTCTCATTCAAGATTCTTGTCAGTCTACCATATCTTATTTTGTGGCAATTTTTTGTACGTTTCACAGTCGTCCTGGTTAGTTCCATTGTCTGTAACTAGTTTTCATCTAGCCCACAGCCAACAATGGCCTGTTTCCTTTATCATTGTCACTTTTTTGCATTTCTTTCACTCATTTGTTTTATACCTCTCTACATCACCGTCTACATCTCTCCTTTCCCTTTCCCCTGACTCTCCGTCTGAAGAAGGGTCTCGACCCGAAACGTCACCTATTCCTTTTCTCCAGGGAAAGGTCAGACCCGCTGAGTTACTCCAGCTTTTTGTGTGTATCTTTTATTTTGTGGCAAGTTTCATTTGTTTCATGTCGAAGATTGAAAACTGATATAATACAGGGAGAGTTCCCATTCAGTGCGTTTCAGTGGCTTTGCTCGTGAACAGCTTTGCTCATTGCTGCATTGTTCATTTGTGAAGGTCAATTTTGCGACACGTTCTTGGACCCCAAGGAGTAATATTTTTGTCCCAACAAATGCTTATTCATTCTGATGTCCAATTAACATAAGTAAAACTGCACATTTAAATAATGTTTATGTGATGAGACTGGAGTTGTGGCTACAGGGAATACTGCATTGGGTTTTAACTGCTGTCGTTATTAACTACCTAATGTTACTTGTACTGGCCAGGCAACTTCAGTCATATTGCTGCTGCTGCTGCTGCTGCTTGTTTTGTTTATTTATATATTGCAAACGTCCATCTTATTTGTCATCTTAATGTTGCTATTTTTTCTCCCCAAACTCTCCTTTGTGGCATGAAGAACGCACTGCCTAAGGCTTTATTTTCAGCAGTCTCTCGCAGCTTTGGCTGCATTTCAATCGTGCCTTCCCTTGTTGCTCCTTGCCACATTTTGATAATGTTCCCATGTCCACCATTTCCTGTCTTTCCTCAGCCATGCTACTTTCCCATTTCACTTCTCCCCCCCTCCCCCCCCCCCCCCCCCAATTCTTTGTCACTAAAGATTAATCCTTTTTTTTGGCAACATTATGATTTAATTGTTCCAGGGTATAGCTTTTCCGAATTAGATTTATTTAAATACTTACACTCTTTACCTATAGCCATATAACCATATAACAATTACAGCACGGAAACAGGCCCTCTCGGCCCTTCCAGTCCGTGCCGACCATTTATTTTCCCCTAGTCCCATCTACCTGCACTCAGACCATACCCCTCCATTCCCTTCCCGTCCATATACCTATCCACTTTACTTTTAAATGTTAAAATCGATCCTGCCTCCACCACTTCTGCTGGAAGCTCTTTCCTGCCCTGATGGGATTTGAACATGGCCTATATTTCCTGCTGCTAGTCCATTTGTTTAACTACTGCCTTGAACATCACTTGGACAAGGACATGGATAGGAAAGGTTTGGAGTGAAATGGACCAAACACATGTAATGGGGCTAGCTTAGATGGGGCATCTTGGTCGGCGTGGGCAAGTTGGGCCGAAGGGACAAGTGGGCAAGTTGGGCCGAAGGGACAGTTTCCATGCTATTTGACTATATCATGTAAAATGGGTTGCCGTCTTCAGTGGAGAAAATAAGAATGTATATTTTCTTATTTTCTGTTATTATTTTACCCGTTTACCACCACCTCCATTCTTTATTCATCCTGCTTTTTACTCGCCTGGTCTTTGCAATACTCTTGTCCCTGTGACTCAGTTAAGTTTTAGAATTGAAAATGTAAATATCATCTTTGCATATTGTTGGGATTGGCACAGCGGCTCGGGTGGTAGAGCTGCTGCCTCACAGCGCCAGGCGCCCAGGTTCAATCCTGACCTCTGGTGGTGTCTGAGTGGAATTTGCATGTTCTTTCTGTGACCGCGTGGGTTTCCTCTGGGTGCTCATGAGATTTGCGGGTTTGCAGGTTACTTGGCCTCCATAAATTGCCCCCTGCTGCGTCGGGTGGAAGCGAAAGTGGGGTACGATAAATCTAGAGTGAAAGGGTGATTTATGTTCATCGTGGACCAAAGGGCCCATTTCCATGTGGTGCCTTTCAATCAATATCCGTATGTTGTCCCTCCCTAAGACAATTCTGGAAATACTATCATCGTGTGAGAGGGGGATAAATATATTATTGGATCCAATTATGCTCATGTTTATAGCAGAGATAGATTCTTGATTAGTATGGGTGTCGGGGGTTATGAGGGGAAGGCAGGAAAATGGGGTTAGGAGGCAGAGATAGAACAGCCACGATTGAATGGTGGAGTAGACTTGATGGGCCGAATGGCCTAATTCTGTTCCTATCACTTTCGGCCTTATGTTGATAGCAGCCAAATGAAATGGATGGCATTCAATTGGTCCCACAAAATTAATGTGTAACTCAGTCGTAGGTGTAGGAACTGAGGGGTGCATGGTTGCGGAGCTGCCTCTCAATCCTAGGCCTTGCTCATCTGGCCTATTGTCAGAGTCATCATCCATTTGAAAGGAGATTTCCAGGCCGGCGGTTCGGAGGAACACGATAAATTTTTACTTCTGTTTTCATTTCAACTTAATGCTTTAAACAGTTTCAGAGTCTTAATGTGCCTTTAATGCTACTTTTAATTATTCTCAGCATTTGTAGTATTTCCTGAGGTTCTCTGGGTATCACAGGCAGTGATTTCAGACAACATTCCAGCTACCTTTCACTTCTGTCAGTGGCACAGCTGGTAGAGCTGTTGCCTCACAGCCCCAGAGACCCGAGTTCGATGTTGGCCGCGGGTGCTGCCTGTGTGGAGATTACACATCTCCCTTTGACCGCGAGGATTTCCTCTGGGTTGCCATTATGTTCGGTATGATTTCAGTCAATCTTAAGCTTTCCCTTTCTTTCCCATTGACTTTAATTTTACTCGGGGCCAATTGACAAGCCCTTGTGTGTGGTTCACAATAACATCAGCTGTTATTCTTCTAAGCTCTGGAGGTTAGATCCAGCCTGCGTAATCCTTCTTCATAGAACAATCTTCCCCTCCCCAGGAAACAATCTATTTTACATTTTTAAGTTTAATCTTCCATTAGGTAACGAGACCAGACCTGTCCTGATATTCCAGGTGCAGTCTTACCAGGGTCTCATGTAATTGCACAAAAAGGCCTTTATTCTTGCTCTCAAATCTTATGGCAATAAAAGCCAACATTTTATGGTGTTGAGTGAGACTGCTATGTGTTCAAACAAAGTCACACAGCTAAATGTTTTCTTATATGAGTGTGTAAAATCCACCTTCCAGAATTCTCCAAACATCATCTGAAGACTGACAGAAGCTCGGGTACAATGACAAGGTTTACCTGCAAGGCCACTCCTTGCTCAAAAGGTTATTTGTTAGTTTAGAGATACAGCACAGAAACAAGCGCTTCGGCACACCTAGTCCACGCCAACTGGCACTCTCCGCACCCTAACACTATCTTACACATACCAGGGTCAATTTACAATTTTACCAAGCCAATTAGCCAACAAACCTGTTTGTCTTTAGCGTGTGGGAGGAAACCAGAGTTCCCTGAGAAAACCCACGCGGTCATGGGGAGAACGTACAAGCTACATCCAGACAGCACCCGTAGTCAGGATCGAACCTGGGTCTCTGGCGCTGTGAGGCAGCAACTGTTCTGCTGTGCCACCGTGCCGGCCTTCTTGCTGTGTCCAGTGAGTTTAACCAGGTTGTGTGATTGATTGGATGCAGTGCAGTTGTAGACTATTCTGGATGGGACTGCCTACACTAGTGGCCAATTAACCTACAAACTCGCACGTCCTCGAGATGTAGGAGGAAACCAAGAGCACCTGGAGGAAACCCACGTGGTCACAGAGAGAAACTGCAAACTCCACACATACAGCACCTGAGTTCAGGATTGAACCCGGGTGTCTGGTGCTGTGAAGCAATAGAACTACCAGAGGCATCACTGTGCTGCACTAAGGAATTTTTGTTATATATCACATCATTGAAACTTTAGCTGCTGGGGATAGGGAGTGGTGTGAGGAAGCTGAGGGGAGTTATGGAGATTTGTAACCTGATGTCATTTATTTCATCAGCTTGGTACTTTATCAATGGTCTAGGGGAAGCCCAGGTAGATAGCAACAGAGGTTCCGCATAAATCCTGTGAAAAATGCATATCTTTATTTATTTTATCACAATTAACCGAATATTTCGAGTTTTAATTTTTTGTGTTGGGGCAGGTCTGTGCGTGATTTTTTTTATTGCTGGCAATTCAAAGGTATTTTATTGTCATATGTACCAAGGTACAGTGAAATTATTTTTTGCATACAGTTCAGTAAAAAGTATTATTGTACATAAGCACAATCTTAGTGAAGTGCAAGAGTATAGCACTTTATACAGCTGCATCTGCATTTGTGAGATTTAGACTTCACTATCTGCTTTTCATTTCCCCTGCAGATTGGAGCAGCCGTACCTGGCGGCATGTGCGCAGTTCTTCCAGGCGTTGGGCCACTGCTCGGCTCTGAGACGGTTGTGCATAGTGTCTCGTCACGGAACTTTCCAGCACAGCGCAGTCCTCTCGTTCATGAGCAAGTGCTCGGACGTCATCATGTGCCACATGTTCACAGGAGAAACCCTCGTGGCTTGCAAAAAACTCCAACAGGCACTGATTCGAGGGTAAGTGAACAAAGTGGCTTGTATTCATAAGCAGCGAGTTACCAATGGTTCACAAGTTCAAACGTTATAGGAGTAGAATTAGGTAATTCAACCCATCGAGTCTACCATTCAATCCTGGCTGATCTCTGCCTCCTAATCCTTCGAATCAAGAAATGGTTCAATGGCTTCATCACATGTACCAAGGTACAAAGAAAAACTTATTTTTGCATACAGCTCAGCAAGACTATCTCCCTGTGCACAAGCACCGTCACCGTTATTACTGAATGTACAGAATAACTCACTGAGTCCATGCGCAAGTGTGCAATGGAGCAAAATACTTGGTGCCCTGTATAACAATGCCCATGGGTTAGTATCACCAGTGAACGCTAAACAAATTACATTGATTCCGCATGTGTAGGAAGAAACTGCAGATGCTTGTTTACACCGAAGATAGACACAACATGCTGAAGTACCTCAGCAGGTCAGGCAGCATCTCTGGGGAAAATAAATAGGTGACCTTTCCGGTTGAGATAGTCTGAAGAAGAACCCCGACCTGAAATGTCACCTATTCCTTTCCTCCAGAGATGCTGCCTGACCCGCTGAAGTACTTCATCATTTGTGTCTATTGTCTGCAGTTGATTGAGCAACAGTTTATCCTTGTATCACATCAATATATTTTTCGTGAGTTTTGAGATGCTTTCTTTTTTTTTTTTTTTTTTTTTATTAGCGATAACCAATTTTCAATGTTTACAACTGAATTATAAACATCAACTTAATGCAATGTTTGTACATAAGACACTAATGATTATTATCTTATGCTTATGAGTTATATTATCTTATTATCTTATGAGTTTTGAGATGCTTTCTGAAGGAACGAACAAACAATTATTTGAAAATTCATAACCAGCACCTTTTATAACGTATGGTGACAGTCTACCGCTCTGATTTTCAACTTTTGGAACGTAGAACAGCATGAGAACAGGCCCTTTGGCCCACAATGTCTGTTCTCAACACGATGGCAAGACCAATACTTATCTGCCTGCATGCAGATTACATGCAGACAGATAAGGGTCATAGTCTGTCAGCATTCATTTGCAAGTATAGACTCATGGTCATACAGTGTGGAAACAGGCCCTTCTGCCCAACTTGCCCACACCGATCAACATGTCCTATCTACATTAATCCCACCGGCCTGCGTTTGGCCGCTATCCCTATAAAACTGTCTAAATGTTTCTTACTCATTGCGATATCAATTGCGATGGTAGTAGTTGGTCTTGGTGTCATACCTATAATCCATATCCCTCCTTTCACTGTATATCCATTTGCCTATCCAAAGGTCTCTTAAATGCCACTATTATATCTGCCTCCACAACCTCCCCTGGCAACACGTTCCAGGCTCCCACCAGTCTCTGTGTAAAACAAAAATTGTCATGCACCTCTCCTTTAAACCGTGCCCTCTCACCATAAAGCTCTGCTCTCTAGTATTTGATTCTCCGTAGAAGGGTCCTGACCCAAAACATCACGTTCTCCAGAGATGCTGCCTGATTTTTATTTTATTTTTGTGGATATCTCTTTACTTTGACAGTAGGGGGCAATGTTGCCAGAGGTATTTGGCTGGAGTTGCCGTTGCAACTTCCATCCGTGGCTGCCACCAAGCCCGTTCTACAAGCTGAATTCTAAGAAAATATGAATGGGCCTAAAGTATTGTGTTTAACTGCAGCGTTGTGACACATTGAACACATCCTCTAAGTGATGTTTCAGCAGAACGGTTGCAAATAGCTCCGGAGTTTTTTTTTTGCCCTTTACTGTCTCATTCTTGTACTGAATCGCCCAAGCACGTACCGTGTGAATAAAAGAGCAGCAGCGCTGCAAAGTTATTAGTGGATTGTTTGATTTATACGGTCGATGTGGACTCATAAATGATTCATGTGTACATTATCCTTTTCATAATGGATAGAGGTACTTAATCCCTCTGGATTTCCTGAAAATGTTATCTGTAATCTACATTCCTGTGTGTGATGTATGTGCATTTGAGGTAACTGCACTCTGGAAGGAGAAATGGGAGGGAAAGACGAAATGAATGGCTTTAGATCACAGAATAGTGAAATATTGAAAGACTGCATTCAGAGTAGTGTTGGGAGGAAATTAACAGCAATGGCAAAAGGTGCAGGGAATATGCATTGAATTGCAGTCTTTTATATCCTCCTGAAAGGCTGGAATTGAGTAGATTTTCCTCCTTACGAAGCATAAGCTTTATAATTTCATTGGAATAAGAGTCTGTTTTGGCGGATGTATTTAGATTTTAATATACGTTGCTTTTGCAGAATCAGTCGCTGATTCAGTTATGGCGCTTTCTGAAGAGATAGCTTCAAGCACTTACCTTTCTATTTTCTCCAAGTTCTCATATTGTAGGTTTTGCATTCTTCCCCCCTCTTCCCCCCCCCCCCCCCCCCACCCTCCACCTCTACATGCTATAATTTCACTGCAGTGTCGTTAATGACACAAGGAGCATGAAATAAAAACGTGTCTCTGTGCTGGCTTTCAATCCAGTAGTGTTCTTGGTTCCCGTTGTGTGGAAATGTATCACAGGTCACACCTAATACTGTGACTGGATTTGCTATTTGACAGCCAGCTAATAAATGTGATGCTTTGCAGTGGTTCTATTTGTGGGAGTCTTTGTGCCAGGGCAAGATGAACTCACTGCTGGCTTCTAAGGGTAATAGAATTTTAGATGGGGTAATACTTCTAACAGTAAAGAGCATTAGACTTTATTTTGTGTGTTCCATTGATCTTATTAGTTAATGGTGAGCATCGGGAAGAATCTTTGCATTCTTGAACAACTTCCCCGCCAGCCCCTTGTGATTCTAATTTGCAATAACTTCATGATACATGGTTTATTTCCTGTAATTTCACAGATCATTTGGTGGGAGTATGCAGAGCTAGTCAGGCAGGCTTGCTACATTTATTGGTGCATCCACAAGATGGGTTATCAGTCATGCTGCGTAGGTCTGGCAGATAATTTTAATATGATGGTTGGCGCAGTACATTAAGCATGACATCTATTTATGTGAGCTTCTGCTTTGGCGGAAAATAGAAAGGGTTAATCCAGAAAATTGATAGGAATTAAAAGTTAATATGCAGCTTCCTTGGCAAAAAATTAATTTCTGAAATTATGAATCTAGTGTGTAATTCTTCCCCGGGCTTGCAAAGTTTTATATCAATTTCTTCCAATCACCAATCTTGATTTAATTCACTGATTTCTACCATTCCTCTGTCTTCCACATACACCCTCGACAAAAGCTTTTTAATCCATTGATTCGAAGAAATACCATCTGTTCCCAGACCAATATATTTTGAAACAAACAATTTCTTCTCTTGTAGAAACAAGGAACTGCAGATGCTGGTTTGGAAAAGAAGGCGCAAAGTGCCAGGGTAACTCAGCAAGTCAGGCAGCATCTCTGGAGAGCATGGATAGGTGATGTTTCGGGTCTAAAGAAGGTTCCCAACCCGAAACATTATCTCTCCATGTTCTGCAGAGATGCTGCCTGACCTGCTGAGTTACCCCAGCACTTTGTGTCTTCTATTTCCTCACTTTCCCAGCTCTAATGAAGGGCATTGGACATAAAGCTTTCATTCTAGTTCTCTTTTTACAGATGCTCCCAAGCCTGCATGTTTCTAGTATTTTCTGCATTAAAAAAAAAAAAAAATGTTTAATGTCCATTTACAGGCTGTAAATTCAGCACGACGTATTTTGACCATGTGATGCAGTCACAATGGTTCAATACAATAGATACTCGTGCTTATTTAAGAGGGAGGAGCGGGAACACGGCCGACAGGTTGGAAGGTCACTGGTACATCTTTGCTGTACTTTGGTCTGCACTCGGTTGGATAGTCTGGGCAAGGCCGAGTCCATTAGGTCACCAGAGATAGAAACCAACTCAATAACATTTGTCTGACTACTCGGCAGACACCGGCCAGTAAGCAATTTGGCCAACTGCATTTAACGGGTTTGAGGATTCACCAACTGCTGTTATTGACTTTATTGGTGTTGGCAGTTACTATGATTTAGTTGACTAAAGCAAGATGCAGTACCTCCAGCATTACTTTTTTTAAAGTTTATCTTCTCCCAGTGCCACGTATTCACTAGATGTGTAAATCCTTTCAGTCAATATTTCCTCTCCTGTTCACAATACAAATTGGCCTCTTATCGAGCAACCAATGACAGTCCTATATATATGTATGTATTTTATTATTCCTTGTTTCTAAACCGCGTTGAATCTTTTTGCTCTCTTGCCCTGGTGATTATTCTCCAGTGCCTCTCCGAATCCTGCTTACTGGGATCGTACTTGCTTTGTTCCATTTTTATCAATCCAGAGAATCAGCTGAACTGGTTTATCTTCCTTTGCCCACGCAGTCAACATAGTTGTTTACAATAGATCGGTCTTTGGCCTCATTGGTTGTGTTATTTTTATCTGCACGTTGACCCATGACAGCAACTTTGCAAACAAACAGACTCCGTCTGAAGAACGCTCCCGACCCGAAATGTCGCCTGTCCATTCTCTCCACAGATGTTGCCTGACCCACTGAGTTCCTCCAGCATTTTGTTTTGCTTGAGATTCCAGCATCTGCACTCGCATGTGACTCCAGCATCAGTGTCTGCGTCTACATTGGTCACCCCCAATTTAACTCGGCTACATTTCTCTCACCCCCACCACCGACACGGTGGCGCAGCGGTAGAGTTGCTGCCTTACAGCGCCAGAGACCCGCGTTTGATCCTGACTACGGGTGTTGTCTTTACGGAGTTTGTACATTCTCCCCGTAACCTGCGTGGGTTTTCTCCGGGAAGCTCCAGTTTCTGCCCACACTCTGAAGACATACTGGTTTGGAGGCTACTTGGCTTGGTATTAATGTAAATTGTCCCTAATGTGTAGGATAGTGTTAAAGTGTGCGGATCGCTGGTCTGCGCAGACTCGGTGGGCTGAAGGACCTGTTTCCACGCTGTATCTCTAAATTTAACTAGACTACACTAAGTCCCCAAGCTCTGAAGCTGAATTTAAAATGAAATGTCTCTTCATTTGTTCAAGGGCCATGTTGTATGCGATTATTGCCCTGTTTTGAGTTGGCTGATAAATTGGTGGTGTGGAAAGTAGCAGTGGTGACTGTGGATCAGTTACGGCTCCTGTGATAGTGGGTGAAGGTAGAAGTATACCTGATCACTTCTCTGTGATACTGTTCAAGTAGGTATGTAGTTAGTCGGGGGCATACGACAAAATCTATGCGCTCTGATGTTTTGTTTAGAGATACAGCACGGAAACAGGCCCTTTGGCCCACTGAGTCCACACCGAGCCTTCCCCGCACACTTACGCTATCCTTCACACACTAGGGACAACTTACAGTTATACCAAGCATTTTAACCTACAAACCTGTACGTCTTTGGAATGGGAGGAAACCGAAGATCTGAGAAATCCCATGCGGTCACAGGGAGAACGTACAAACTACGTACAGACAAGCACCCGTAGTCAGGATCGAACCCAGGCCTCTGGCACCAAGGCAGCAACTGTACTGCTGCGCCACCGTGCCGCCTTGATAATGGCTAAAGAATGCCCCATCGAGATGAGTAGAGGCCATTAATGTAGTTGGAATACTAACTGTGTTTAAGTTGCAGCCTCCAGAAGAAAGATGAGGGAAGAGAAGAACGTTTCTGCCTTCTGGATTGACAATAATGAATCTTGTTCATTTTTGCATTCTTTGTACAGCACTTTGTGCCATGTTTAAAACATGCCCAAATTCTTGAAATGCCGTCCTTAGTCAACTAGAATATTGCTTTCATTGTGAAGCTATGGATTGATAACTGGAGTGTATATTTCACATTACAGCAATGTACATGGGCACATCAGCTTTTGTTAAGGATTCTAAACGTTTTAAAGTTCAGTAGGCAAGCACTTTCCTTGGCAAATCTATGCATATAAAAGCACAGCATTGTGAACCCCAGAATGTTTTAGCCTGACTGAGAAATTATAACACAAATCCAGTGTGTCCTGACGCATGGGAGAAGCACAGATGTGTGCCTCAGTCATTAGCCATGCATTACGCCTCATTGAAGCCCAGATTTCTACACCCAGCTAGCTGTATCTGTCAACTACAATCTCAGCAGCAAGATGCGAGTCAGCGAGGAACTAAGGCCGCCTTTGTTCTGCAGGCAGGAGCAGCACCAGCAACTAGCGAAGGAACTGCCAATCTAGACTGAATTTACCAATGCACAGAAACATTTGTTTAGTCGGCAAGTGGGGCGACGTGGTCATTAGTTTGTGGGCAGCATCGTGTGCTTAATTCTTCTCATTTAGAATATTTTTGGCCTAAACAAATCGGGCACGATAATGTTTAATGTCTGACGGGGGCTCGGGGAACTGCAGATGCTGACTTACAAAAATAAAACTCGCAAAGTGCTGGAGTAACTGAGTGGGTCAGGCAGCCGCTGTGGAGGGCATGGATAGGTGACGTGACAGAGCCAGCTCTACCAGCTGCACCACTCTGCCACCCTAAATCTGTTTCAATATTCCGCTTCATTTAGCTTGGGTTTCAACCTGCGTTCCTCCGAATCCCAAAGGAACAAATGAAAGTTTACGCACCAAGGAAAAGGATCTTGTGTTAGAATTTGGGTCGGTTGTGAAAAAATGGAAGCTGCTGCAGTTGAGTCCACAGGACTCGCTGGAACAATGTTCGAAAAGTTGGGTAGCTCTGTTTTGCGATCACCACCAAATGGAAGACGAACTAAATGTTGTTAAGTGGGATTATTTTGTTTTGTGCAGCTCAGTGTTCATTTACCCACTGAGCCACAGAGAGAAGCATCCTGTAACAGAATTCACAACGTGCCTTTAACAGCTTCCAACTGCTCCTGAGCCCGTTCTCCACAGAAAGCTCACACACACAGGTGATGAAATCAAATACTAGGTATTTTGGTGCCGGTGGACAAATAATTATTGGCCTAGAAACCAAAGGGAAAATTCCACTGATCTGCACGACACAGCCATGGAATGTTTTATGCCCATCTCAGGCATAGATGGTCCCCCTCGTCTATCTGTGACGGGACAATCAAACAGCCCAACATTGTGGCGCAGGGGTGGAGTTGCTGCTTCGGGATTTCTCCGGCTGCTCCGGTTTCCTTCCGTATTCCCAGGGCGTGAAGATTTTTATAGGTTAATTGGCTCCTGTAAATTCTCCCTAGTGTGTAGGGTAGAACGAGTGTATGGGTGATTACTGGTTGGCACGGGCTCGGTGGTCCGAAGGGCCTGTTTCCGCGCTGTATCGTTAAACTAAACCAAAGAAGGGTTCTGACCCGAAATATCACCCATCCTTTTTCTCCAGAGATGCTCCCTGACCCACTGAGTTGCTCCAGCACTTTGTCTATCTTTGCCCCTCCTAGAAGCTCTATTAAAGGCTAATCCAGTGATGGGAGTGAACTGGTTTTTATTCTCGCTGTTGTTGCCTGGTAATAACATTTTTCATTCTGATGCTGACTGTTATCTCAAATTTGCTGAATTACTTGCTCTAGTTCAAACTGCTAGTAAATATTAAAATATTTTGTACAGGAGAAGCCAATTAACTCTTGCCTTCCACTCTGTAATTGCAAAATAAGGTCTTAACATGAACCATGCAAACTAGTTGATGACACTGATAAATATGAAAGGATGAGGTTTGATCTTCTATGTAAGTAACGCATAAATAAATCGACTGACCAGTATGCAGTCTGTTAAATTGGCAATCAAATGCATAAATTACTATCAAATTAAGTAACGTTAAAACAAGGCATCACTGTATTATCCACTGTAATTATCATTTGGATACCAGTGACAGCAGCTGTTAGGAGCCTGCAGCTTGCTGGACTAACATAGTGGAAAGGTACAGTGAGTCTTCCATTTACTGACATAATGTCCCCTTTGTTGAACCAGCTTGGTGAATTGCAAAGCTCTTGGTAAGAGAATGCAATGTTGAATTTAGTTTTTGGCTCAAGGTTTTTTTTTTGATGTTTTAATAGTGTCTAGTGCATGGTCAAGAAGGATAACTGTTTTGTTGTCCTGATTTTAGTGAATGCCTTGACATATCAGCCCTGCTGGTGAATGCAAGCCCCAATGACAGTTGTTGCTGTTGTTATTTTATCATTGAGATTCTAAAGCAACTGTATGTGGCTTGGATGTTTACCCAAATGCTGCCTGCATTAAAGAATGTTAGCCGTAAGGAGGGGTTGGGCAAACTTAGATTGTTTTTTTTTCTGGAGTGTCAGAGGCTGAAGGGAAAACCAGATAGAAGTATATAAAATTATGAGAGGCATAGAAAAAGTAGACAATCAGAACCTTTTTTTCAAGGGTGGAAATATCAAAAACTAACGGGCATAGCTTTAAGGTGAAAGTAGCGACATTTAAAGGAGACGTGTGGGGCAAATTTAAATAGAGTGTAGTGGATGCCAGGAATCGGGGATATAGTGATACTCCACCCTTCATTTAAATTGGAAGGAAAAGAATTTCACTGTGTTAACAAGGAACATATGTGACCAAAAAATGCTAATGACTATTGACTATTGGAATGTGCTGTCAGGGGTGTTAATGGAGGCAGATATGATAGTGGCGTTTAAGAGGCTTTTAGATAGACAAATCGATATGGAGCGGATGGAGGAGTATAGATCATGTGCAGGCAGAGGAGATTAGTTTAGTTTGGCATCACGTTCGGCACAGACATGATGGACCGAAGGGCCCTTTTCCTGTGCTGTGCTTTTCTGTGTTCGATTCTGTAGTGAAAATTAGGAACTAATTTCATTATTGCAATCTTTTGGTTCAGGTCAAGTCAAAATTGTACTCGGCAGATAGAATAAAGGCTTAGTAACGTTAATATTTTAAGCCGATATCACAAGGTTTATCTGGCTATCATAACATTCCAGTTTGTGGGTCAGCTGCTCACATACAGCTGCAGAAAACTAGACACGCAAGTTTTTCTTTATGTCAAGCCATAAAGAAAGCAGCTGCCTACTGGCTAATTCTTCAATGTTTAAGAGCCAACAGGATGTGCAATGAAGCTATCAGTTCATTGGATCCCATGATATGTATCAATAAATATACATGTGCCAATCCAGAAATTAGCCTTGTTTTCCCATGAAGTATGTTGATGGTCAGTACAATTATCATCAAAAGATGCTACTTAATGTATGTGTAGGAAGGAACTGCCAATGCTCATTTACACTGAAGATAGATACAAAATGCTGGGGTAACTCAACGGGACAGGCAGCATCTCTGGAGAGAAGGAATGGGTGACATTTCGGGTTGAGACCCTTCTTCAGACTAAGAGTCAGGGGTGAGGGAAACTATACACCTCCACGCAGTTCGCCTGGACCTACATGATCTCCCGGTTGCTAAACACTTTAACTCCCCCTCCCATTCTCACACTGACTAGCGGCATAAACATTGACCTCCAGTTTCCGGTAGCCCTTGCTGTCTCCTCGCCTTCTCAGCTCTCCCTCAGCCCTCGGGCTCCTCCTCTTCCTTTCTCCTTTCCTGTACCCGCCCCCCTCCCCCACATTAGTCTGAAGAAGGGTTTTGGCTCGAAACGTTGCCCATTTCCTTCGCTCCGTGGATGCTGCTGCACCCGCTGAGTTTCTCCAGCACTTTTGTCTACCTTCTATTTTCCAGCATCTGCAGTTCCTTCTTAAACACTCATACTGACCTTTCAGTCCTGGGCCTCCACCACTGTCAGAGTGAGGCACAACTCAAATGGGAGGAACAGCACCTCATATTTCACTCGGGCAGCTTACAACCTGGCGGTATGAATATTGACGTCTCTAATTTCCTGTAACCATTGCTTTCCCTCTCCATCCCTCCCCTACCTAAGTCGTCTTGTTGAGTCTCGTTGTCTAACTCGTTTCCGCCTAGCCCACAGCTAACAATGGCCCGTTTCCTTTATCATCATTACTTTTTTTGCATATCTTTCATTCATTTGTCCTATATCTCTCTACATCACCGTCTATATCCCCCGATTCCCTTTCCCCGGACTCTCAGTCTGAGGAAGGTGATGTTTCTGGCCGAGACCCTATTCATTTTCTCCAAAGATGTTGTCTGACTCGCTGAGTTACTCCAGCTTTTTGTTTCTAGGCTCTTTGTACCCTTCCATATCTCTAGTTTCCCTCTCCCCTGACTCTCGACCCGAAACTTAAACCATTCCTTTTCTCGAGAGATGCTGCCTGTCCCGCTGAGTTACTCCAGCACTTTGTGCCAATGTATGTGTTGTTTGAACATTGCCATAACAGTGCGTTCCTCCGGGTTCTCCTTGCTTGCACCATTTGATTTCGAGGCAGATGGTCTCGGAGCTGGCAGCAATTGAGTGAATATGAATAATGCTGTCAAGCCCAATAGTGTATAACTCCATAAATTAGAGGGATGCTTCATATCCTTCATGAAAGTGAAAAGACTCTAAGACTTAGAATAGTTGAACAATTCTAATCTCGAGTTGCTTGTTATTCTGACACCTTTACCTCAGCCATTAAGCAAATATGGTGTAGGAAGGAGCTGCAGATGCTGGTTTAAACCGAAGGTAGACACAAAAAAGTCAGCGGGTCAGACAGCATCTCTGGAGAAAAAGGAATAGGTGATGTTTCGGGTCGAGACCCCTCTTCAGACCTGAACATATGTCTGAACATTCAGTCTGAAGAAGGGCCTCGACCCAATACGTCACCTATCACTTATTCTCCAGAGATGCTCTCTGACCCACTGAGTTGCTCCAGCTTCTTGTGTCTAATTTAAGCAAATATGGTGACCCTCAATGCAGTCCTTTTAGTACCAGCAACTTGTAATATTAACTTTCTGCAGGGTCCCACACGTAGGAAATATTATTTTAAAAGCCAGTGTGTGGCACGGTTTAATGGGTAGTCTTCGATACCTTTAACTCTCCAGTAATGTAGCATGTATATTATATTTCATACTATTTGGTGACATGTTATCTCTGTAATTATTTGTAATATTTACTTTCACAAGGACTTGACCACTCTTGAGGGGAAGTTCTTGGGTGAGTGCTCATAGCCTTTTACCCAGGATAGGGGAAACAAGAGGGACATGCGTTTAAGGTGAGAGGAGCAAGATTTAATAAGTACCTGAGGGCCAACTTTTTCGTTCAGAGGGAGGTCGGTATATCGAACAAGCTGCCAGAGGAGATAGCTGAAACGGGTGCTATCACAGCATTTAAAATACACGGACAGGTATTATGGATAAGAAAGGTTTAGAGAGACATGGGCAAGTGAAACTAGCTTAGATGGGGCATGTTGGATGGGACGAGTTGGGCTGAAGGGCCTGTTTCCCTGGTCTTTGACTCTATAATGTAAAATGGATGGCTGTCTACAGTGGAGAAAATAAGAATTTTCTGTTTTCCAACAATAGAAGAAAATGTAAAAAAAGATGAAATAGAGCAAGTTGTCCGACAACTTTAGGCTGTGCCCGCCATACGCAAGAAGAAGAAGTAGAAAATGTAATTTTAAAATAGAAATGCTGATCAAATCGGTAGAGTTGCTGCCTTGCAGCGCCAGCGACCTGGGTTCAATCCTGCCTATGGATGCTGTCTGTATGGAGTTTGTACGCTCTCCCCTTGACCGCGTGGGTTTTCTCCCTGTGCTCTGGTTTCCTCCCACACTGCAAAGACGTATAGGTTTGTGGTTTAATTGGCTTCGGTTAAATTGTCCCTAGTCTGTAGGATAGTGCTAGTGCAAGGGGCGATCGCTGATCAGTAGGCTGATGACCCTGGTTCCATGCTGTATCGCTAACGTTTAAAGTCTAAAGTAAATCCAAAGACAGTTTGAATAATGGTTAAAATCTTGCAAGGAATTTTATTTTCAGTTCAATTCTTGCCTCTTTTCAAGTCTTCATCCAAAAGCTCGGCCAGACGGCTTGCTGCCAGTGGCAATCTGTAATTACCCACCAGAAGGCTGGTGAGATGAGCCAGGAAGCTTCTCCATCTCCCCCTGTGGAGATGTGCCAAACACCAGCATTCTGGCCACGTTAGCAATATGTGGAATTGAATTCTATGCCATGCTTCATCCACAGCCTCAAAACAAAAAAGCACCAATTTACTTTTTCTCCTTAAGAAGGTAAGTAATTGTACAGGAACCAATTTGAGGTAATTTGCAGACAAATACTATGGTGCACATAGTTTGAATTAAGTTTTCAAATGTTTCATTATCTTTTATCCCTTCTACCACTTGCCTTCTGGCTATCACTTTTTACACCAATTAGATGGTAGATGTCACTAGTTTACTTTAGTTTACAGATACAGCATTTTACGGCGGGCAATCAATCCACAAACCTGCACACTTTTGGGATGTGGACGGAAACTGGAGCGCCCAGAGAAAACTCGCATCTCCTTACAGGGGGAACAGACAGCACCCGAGGTCAGGATCGAACCCGGGTGTCTTGTGCTGTGACACGTTTGGTTGGAGGATCTCTCCACTGACATTGATGGCACTCGGAAACCTTGCCACATGGCCATGTGTTGTCGTTGTCAGCCAGATCATTGATTCGTTATTTGATTACCGTCCAAATTGATTCTTGCAGGAGCGCTCATTTCGAGGCGACATGCCTGGGTCATTTCAGTTGGACTGAACAGGTTTATATACTGGACAGTGTCCAACTATGAATCTGATGGCAAGAACAACAGCTTAACCTGGTGGTGCAGCTATGCTAATTAAACAGAGGCAGGGAATAAGTTCTAGGAGCAGAATTAGGCCATTCGGCCCATCAAGTCTACTCTGCCACTCAATCATGACTGATCTATCTTTCCTTCTCAGCCCCATTCTCCTTATAACCCCTGACACCTGTGCTAATCAAGAATCTGTCAATCTCCGCCATTGAAATGATCTGTCGGCTTGGTCGCCCCACACTCTTCTGTGGCAATTAATTCCAATGAATAATATGATACTTCTTAGAGCTACTGCCTTACAGTGCCGGAGACCCGGGCTCAACCCTGAACACGGGTGCTGTCTGTACGGAGTTTGTACGTTCTCCCCGTGACCTGCGTGGGTTTTCTCCGTGATCTTCGGTTTCACACTCCAAAGACGTACGGGTTTGTAGGTTAATCGGCTTGGTATAAGTGTAAATTGTCCCTAGTGTGTGTGGGATAGCGTTAACGTGCGGGTTCGCTGGTGGACATGAACTCAATGGGCCGAAGGGCCTGTCTCTGCGCTGTGTCTCCAAACTAAACTAAATCTTTGGATTGGAAATATTTAGCTTCCAGAAAAGAAGATTGAAAAGGAAGGGAGAAGTAAACTAAAAGGGTAGACCAGCAAGAAAGATAAAAACAAAATGGAAAATGTTGGTTAAATATTAAATAAATGTTCTATGTCTGAAGAAGGGTCTCGACCCGAAACGTCACCCATTCCTTCTCTTCAGATATACTGTCCACTGAGTAACACATGCATTTTGTGCCTATTTTCGGTTTAAACCAGCATCTGCAGTTCCTTCCTACACTGGAAATTAAAAAAAACTACAATATTAGCTAAAGTTATTGTAAAGGCCCTGTCCCACTTATGCAAATTTTTTCAGAGGCTTTCCGGCACCCGTCATAGTCACCGAAAATTTTCAAAATGTTGAAAATCCAGCGGCGACCAGGAAAAGGTAGGACTCTGTGGGCGACTACTCGCCACCAAACGTGCGGGGTGTTGCCTGTATGGTGGTGAGTCGTCGACCAAAGAGTCGTACCTCTTTCTGGTCGCCGTTGCATTATCAACATTTTGACAATTTTCGGCGACTTGCTGCGGCTAGGACGGGTTCCAGTAAATTGGCAAAAAAATCGCAGGAGTGGGACAGGCCCTTAAGTCCTTCACAGACTGAAATGGAAGAAATGAAGCTGAGTGGATTGACCAGAATCGGATGTCACGAGATCGGGGTTAGATACTGTTGCAAACTGGATTGGTAAACAGGCAGAATACAGAGTAGGTAATCTTGGGGTTTCTGTGACATTGGGGTGCTGCCAGCATCCATGCTGGAACACCAGGTGTTCACCATCTGGATGTTTGACTCGGTTAAATATAAAAAAAGGTTTGCTGATGTTGCAAAGCTAGATGGCAGTGTAGGCTGTGCCGAGGATGCAGTGAGGCTTCAGGGAGATGTCAAGTGAGTAGGCAAGGACATAGCGGATGAAATGTCATGCTGAAAGACGTGAGGTCATCACACTCGGTGAAAAAGGAAGAGCATTTTTATTGAAAGTGTTGGGGTTCTGAGGAGCCAATGTGCTTTGTAGAAGGAAGAGCTGAAATGAGCCTTTATGATCACTTCCATGCCGAATATGATGCTCATCGGTGCTAATCCCATCGTTCAGTAGTAGCCCCTTACCTGCAGCAGAATTTGAGTACAAGAGGAGGGATGCCTTTATCCAGTTGTACAGAATCCAGTGAAAGTGCATGGTTTTCCCCCTCCCTGACTCTTAGTTTGATGACGGGTCTCCTATTCCTTTTCCCCAGAGATGCTGCCTGACCCGCTGAGTTACTCCAGCATTTTGTGTCTATCTTTGCTGTAAACCAGCATCTGCAGTTCCTTCTTACGTACCTGGAATATTATATACAGGGGAGGACACAAAGACTAAGTCAGCGAGTCAGGCAGCATCACCGGAGAACGTGGATAGGTGACGTTTTGGGTCGGGATCCTTCTTTAGGCTGAAACGTCATCTATCCATGTTCTCCAGAGATGCTGCCTGACCTGCTGAGTTACTTCAGCATTTTGTGTTCTATTGTAAACTACCATCTGCAGTTCATTGTTTCTCTGTTACAGGCTGGCCTGGTTTCCCTACCCAAGGAAAGATATATATGCTAAAAGTGGGCATACTGTGAATGTTCACCAGATAGATTCCAAGAGTGACATGGTTATCATACAGGAGACATTTGCCTGCCTAGATCTACATTTCAGGTTAGAAGAATGAGAGGTTATTTCATTGAAACAAACAAAATTCTTCTGGAGTCGCAATAAACTGCTGGATTCTTGAGTAAAACACAAAGTGTTGGATTAAGCCAGCGTATCTATGGATAGGAGATGTTTCAGGTCGGGCCCTTTCTTCTGAAGCAGATGATCTAGATGTAGAGTTGATGTTTCCCCTGGCTGGGGGGGTTGTTTCAAAATAAGAACTGGTGTTTAATAAAAGAGTTGAGAAGAAATGGAGCATGAAATTGGAGCTGAGGTAAAGGATAAATTGTGATATTTACTTTAGACTTCAGAGATACAGCACAGAAACTGGCCCTTTGGCCCACCGAGTCACCCCATGCACTAGCGTTAACCCACATACTAGGGACAATTTACAATGTTACTGAAGCCAATTAACCTACATACCTGTATGCCTTTGGAAGTGTTGGAGGAAACCAGAACACCTGGAGCAAACTATTATGGTCACAGGGAGAACGTACAAACTCTGCACAGAGAGCACCTGTAGACAGGATCGAACTCGGCTCTCTGGCGCTGTGAGGCAGCAACTCTACCGTTGCTCCATTGTGCCGCCACTGTGATCTTGTTAAATGGTAGAGGGTGTTTGAATGACCTCCTCCTATTTTCTTTTCCTTTTTAATGTTTTCGGCAGAGTTTGCTGAATAGTGAAAGAGGCCAATTATACTATTTGAACTGTGTCTGCATGTTGCCAGCACTGTGCAGTAAGGCAGGTTGAGACCCAGAGGCCTGGTGTTCGATATTACTGAGCATTGCATTGTGTAACGTGGGCATGAAATAGTGAGTAGTCAAAATGACAATTTAGGTGGATTTGACAAAAGCAAACTTTTAGATGAATTATTCACATGAAAAGGACCCTGCTGAAACATCTTAAAACATGATGGTTATGAGAAAGTGATAGATGGAAATTATTTGGTGTCTGCTGCTCTTCTGCCCAACCTTGAGTGGATCTTATTTGATCGCTCTCCCAATCGCACACTCGCTGTAAGTTGCACACTCAATCACACTTACTTGCACACTCACTCACTCACACTCACTCATTCTCACTCTCGTAGGCAACACATTCCCGGTCTTCATAGCATACCACAAGAAGACAGGCAGCCAGTGGGCCCAGTACACTGCTGTCTCTTCAGAGCTGTGCAGTTAATTCCACATCCCTGCTGGGAGCAGACTTCAAACTTCCTGCTTCTCTGCATACAAATGACAGATATAACATTGCATGTTTGAGAGGAATAAATGAGGTGGCTGAGTTGTTTTTACCCCTTTATGCGGGAGATATCTGTATATAAACTTCAATTGCTTATGGTTCTGAGAAAACCTTGAGGCTTTTGAACAAATTCTAAAAGCTTTTGAACGGCAACAGCCAGTCATTATCAAAGACTTCAATATTCACATATAAATTAACTGTGGGGGGAAAAAAAGCAACTTAATTACAATTGCCTTAATATATTGCCATTTATTTTAATATAAATGTCATTCCTCTCCGTGGTAATCAGCCTCCACAATTTGCACAAGTGGGAATTGTATGTTTTGCAGTTTTCGAACTGAAAGAGCAAGGTCGAACTTGCGGGGTTTGCTACAGCTTGCCACGTTCAGAGAGAGTACCGCTTTCAGTAAGGCTTTGAACATCAAAGCACTTTATCACAAAAGCTTTAAAGCATTAACACTTTCTTCTAACCCTATTATATAAATGCTCCATTTTTTTTATCGATTTCATTTCTTCAAGAGTGATGTCCTTCAAAATTTTTTTTTGTCCTCCTTCACACTTTGATGTGTCGCAGTTGAATCAGTATTCACTTGCACTTTCCGTCCGCGACGTTCAGAGCCCTAAAATTACGCAGTGATTCTGATCTTAAACACACAATAGCCTGAAGAATTAGTAAAACAAAACTCTGGATGGCGGCCATGAAAGTGTTAAACAGATCATTGTGTCGTAGCTGGAGGTTATTATTGACTTGAAGGTTTTGAATTTATGTGGCTGTTCCAGTAACTACTTTCTGCCTGTTGAATAGATAATGAATTACGTTGGAAGATTCTTCAGAAATGCAAGGTGATTCTGTTGGACCGAGGGTGAAAAAATTGCACGATGTGAAAGAAAGGTTAAAATAAAAACAAAGAATATATAGTTACACATATTTTGGGCGTAGTGGCCTGTTTGGTGAGCGAGGGAATGTGAGATGCTTATTTGGCATGTTCCCAACTCCACAAAATAAATCACTCAAACATCTTATTGAGGCGAGATCGTGCAACCCCGGCAGGTAAAAATGAATTAATGAACGGTGGCGCAGCGGTAGAGTTGCTGCCTCACAGCGCCAGAGACCCGGGTTCGATCCAGACTACGGTGCTGTCGGTGCGGAGTTTGTACGTTCTCCCCGTGACCTGCGTGGGTTTTCTCCGGGCGCTCCGGTTTCCTCCCACACTGCAAAGACATACAGGTTTGTAGGTTAGTTGGCTTCGGTATAAATTGTAAATTGTTCCTAGTGTGTGTAGGATAATGTTAATGATCCGACAAAGTAGTGTTAGGATCTGTTTCTGCGCTGTATCTGGAACTTCATAGGGTTGCACTGAGACATACAGTACAGTGCCAAGGCAGCAACTATTTAGTTTTCAATTGGTGCTATCTAATCTGCTGAGATTGTACAGCCACTACCTTCTGGTATTTGGCATTTCCACACAAAGGAATGGACCACCTACCCGCATCTATGCGTCTCATACTGTTGTACATTTCCAGCAGGATTTAGCATTTCTATCCGGCGTTGCCTTGTGGAGGACTTGACCTCGAGCAAGGTAAAAGAAAATGGAAATCTTTGTTGGCGTTCAATTACGTTAAGGAATATCTTGCAAAAATATAGTGCAAAAGATGCTACATCTGAAATATATAGTGCAAAAGATGCTACATCTGAAATTGAGAAAAATGCTACAAATACTGGCCTTGTCGGCCAGGGGCCTGTATCATTAAGTTTGTCGCCCTCACCACTGATGCTGTTTGCAGTTTCCAACATATACATGTTTATTCTGAATTTCTGTCCATCCCAATAATCAGCTAATGTTTGTTAAATGCCACACCCTAGTTTATTTTAGAGGTACAGCATTGGAAATTGGTCCTTCAGCCCACACTATTCCACACTAACCATCGATCAGGTCACCCGTACTCACTGCTTCCATGTTGTCCCATTTTCGCATCCATTCCCTGCACACACTAGGGGCAATTTACAGAAGCCAATTAATAACCTACAAATCCCCACGTCTTTGGACGTGGGAGGAAACCTACGCGATCACAGGGAGAACGTGCAAACTCCACACAGACAGTGCCCGAGGGCAGGATCTAACCCGGGTCTCTGCTGCTGTGAGGCAGCAGCTCTACCCGCTGCGCCACTGTGCTGCTGTTACTTCTCTTTCAGGGATTCCCTTCAAGTCGTCGTGCCCTTGACTCTGATAGGATATTTGTTCTCCTTTGCCACCTCACTATTCCATTGGTCTGTTGTTGTTGAAAACTTGTTACATCTGTGGCTCATTCAAGTTTAGATATGAGATCCTTTACCCGAAATGTTCAATTTATTTCACCGATTTACTTTGATTAAATAAATCCGTTGATCAGTTTAGTAGGTGAATTCAAAGATGCTGACATCGACTCACAAGGAGCTGCAGATGCTGAAATCTTGAGCAAAGCATAAAGTGCTGGAGCAACTCAGTGGGTCGGGCAGTATCTGTGGAAGTAAAGGCACAAAATGCTGGAGTAACTCAGCACGTCAGGCCGCATCGCTAGAGAATATGGATAGGTGACGGTTCATTTTGGGACCCTTCTTCAGTTCGTCATACCTTCAGGGACATTTTTCCCCCCCGGCTGTTATCAGGCAACTGAATCATTCTACCACAACTAGAGAGCGGTGCTGAACTGGTATCTACTGCGTTGGTGACCCTCAGACTATGAAGAAGGGTCTCGACCCGAAACGTCGCCTATCTCCTTCGCTCCTTAGATGCTGCTGCACCCGCTGAGTTTCTCCAGCTTTTTGTGTAACCCTCAGACCATCTTTGATTGGACTTTTCTGGCTTTACCTTGCACTAGACGTTATTCCCTTTTCATGTATCTATACACTGTACAATGGCTCGATTGTGATCATGTATTGTCTTTCCGCTGGCTGGTTAGCATTGAACAAAATCTTTCCACTGTACCTCGGTACACGTGACAATAGACTCAACTGAACAATGCCATCGTCTTTAATCTCTGCCGCCTTGAACTCCACAGAATGCAGAAGACTACCCTGTTGCTTTGACCTCCGTGCCGTGAAAGGTTCATCTCCAATATTGTCGCCGTTGTTAAATATTGGGAGGAGGTGAGGATTAGTTTGTCCCTTCTAACGTGTGGCCTTGTCTTTCCTTGCAGCTTTCAGACTGCCAGGCCGGCTTTGAACGTGGCCATATTCCCACTGCTCCACGAAGGACTTGCCGACGTGATCCGAGATGTCCCGATGATGCACCTGGATGAGATCACCCTGTTTAAAAGCCGCGTGGCCGAGGACCCTCCACGACTCTGGTGGTGACTTGAAGGAAGAGGCATTGAATGCATAGGTGTTGTGTAACCCCCTTGTGTGATTATCTTCTTGAATCTACCCTACTTGTAGACAATGCTGTCATTTAAAATTTTTTATTTTTTTTGAACACACACTATCTTACTGTCTTGTAAAAACCGTGGAGGTGTGGAAAGTTTGGAAAGCTGCCTGAGTGCTTCCATCTTTTCTCATTGCCATGTTTTTCCTTCACAAAATTTGGGTCAGTACCAGTAGTGATGGATTTTGTGCAGTGATTTTTTTTTTTTTATGTTGTGCCTGTTGTAGTCTTTATGATCTTCAGATTAGGAATTCCAACCCAAGGACAAGTAATGAATCATTAACTGTCGGCCCCATTGTGCCCACGCTCTCTCAGAATAGCATTCCGTTCTATTTTAAGAGTAACTAATGTTTCAGTGGGTTGCCTCCTCTGGTTCCACTTTCCTTGCTTGATCTTTGTAACAATCTAGATGAGACCAAGTTTCCCCCCCCCCCCCCTGTATCCCCATTAACGGCTGCTTTTCTAAACTGTGCATGCACCTCAGTTATTGTTCAAGCTTGGATAGTATACGAGGATCAGTATAGTTCTTTGCACACTCTTCAATATTTTTGTGTGTTCTTTGTGATTTTAATAACCAAATTAAATACATTTCCAGTGTGATCGGATCAGTGTTTTGAAGTCTTTTGACGCCTATATTCTTGCTAAGCATCTCGCCCTTCTGTTTGGCAATCTTTTATAAAAAGTTGCTTTCTGCCAATATTGTCAGTGAAGAATTCTTTCAATTTCCTGTTCTGTTTCCTCACTGCAGCCTGTTATATGTTTGTGCATATTATCAGCAACTTAGAGCGCATAGGCAAGCCATAGATTAGACTCAAAAAGCTGGAGTAACTCAGCGAGTCAGACACCATCACTGGAGAGAAGGAATAGGTGAAGCGTGTCTCGACCCAAAACATCACCTGCACCTTTTCGCCGGAGATGCTGCCCGACCCACTGAGTTACTCCAACTTTTTTGTGTCCATCTTCGGTTTAAACCAGCATCTGCAGTGCCTTCATACGCAGATGCAAACCATTTGACCCAACCGGTCGGTCCATACGAGTTTTGTATCTACATGAGTTTCCTCCCACCTGCTTTTCATCAAATTTATAAATATTTATTTTATTCCATTCTGGTTAAGTGATTGCCTGACTTACTGTTAAACACATCTGATTATTATATCTAGTGGATGGAGCACCTTGGCCAGCATGGACAAAAGGCTTATTTTCATGCTGAATTAATCGCTGAATCCTCACAACCCAGATAATATTACTTGCTGGTGGGAGCTTTATCTCAGATGATTTGGTATCTTCTGGATCCTTGTAGGAAGAAACTACGCAGGCCTTGCATCTACAATGTTAAGCCAACTGTGTTTGGAGTTTTAGTAACAAGGTATTGCAGATGCTGGTTTGCGCAAAAGGACACAAAGCGCTAGAGTAGCTCTAGTTAGGTCTTTATTCTTTGGACCGCAGAAGGTTAAGGGGGGACTTGATTCAGGTCTTTAAAATGATGAAAGGGATAGACAGAGTTGACGTGGATAAGCTTTTCCCATTGAGGGTAGGGAAGATTCAAACAAGAGGGCATGACATGAGAATGAAGGGACAGAAGTTTAGGGGTAACATGTGGGGGAGCTTCTTTACTCAGAGAGTGGTGGCTGTGTGGAATGATCTTCCAGCAGAAGTGGTGGAGGCAGGATCGATTTTAGCATTTAAAAGTAAAGTGGATAGGTATATGGACGGGAAGGGAATGGAGTGGTATGGTCTGAGTGCAGGTAGATGGGACTAGGAGAAAATAAATGGTCGGCATGGACTGGAAGGGCTGAGAAGGCCTGTTTCTGTGCTGTAATTGTTATATGGTTATAACTCAGTGGGTCAGGCAGCATCTCTGGAGAACATCAATAGGCGACATTTCAGTGTGGGCCCCTCTTTCAGTCCCAAGAAGGATCCCAACCTATCCATGTTCTCCAGAGATGCTGCCCAGCCCGCTGAGTTATTACTCCAGCACTTTGTGTCCTGTTTTTGGAAGTGGTAATTTTAACCTGTTGCAGTACTGTTAAACTCCTGTTGGTTGAGCTCCTGAGCCATTAACTCTCTGTTGTTTCAACTTGAATATAACCATATAATAGTGAGTCAAAACTACTTTTGCTTTACATACAGTTTGTTTTATGGGCCTATATACAATTTTATATATACAAGTAAGTCATTTGACCCATTGCTTGCCTGTTTCAGTGCTAGCATTTCATATACAGGCCCTCCACTGATTTTCCCGGGAGCTGGCATTCCAGCACCTCCTTTAATCCGGACAAAATCATGAGAGCGCGCTTGAAGTTCCCCAGAAAATGTGGCACCTAGGATGGGTGAGGGGGCCGATTTCGACTTCACCGGGACTTCCGCGTCCGGGAGGAATTTGTCCCCTGCGGCCGGGAGATCAATTCCCATAGTCTACTTCTACGGCAGATTTTGCAGTCCGGTATCTCGGCTCCACCAAGGCCGCGACCTTTGTTGGTCCGGCAAAATGGATAACACGGCAAGGCTCTGAAACCAAGGGTGCCAGAAAATCAGTGCTGCACCTGTAGCATCAATTTCTGCTTTTGGTCATTCTCTTAATTGTTTTATAATCATTCTTTGAACAGAACTGTTCTTTGCAGTCAATGAACTGAACCATAACTGGAAATAGATGCTCCATTTTTTCTCCCCTCTGTTCTGCTGACTTTCAGTCAACATTATAAACACCATGTTTGGGTAGCACAGTGGCACGGCTGACGAGCTACTGCCTCACAGCTCCAGAGACCCGGGTTTTATCCTGACGTAGGGTGCTGTTGGTGTGCGCAGTTTGAGTCCCCTCTCGCATCCCAAAGCCGTGCGGGTTTGTAGGTTAATAATTGGCCCCTGTAGAATTGCCCTGAATGTCGGGGGGGGGGGGGGGGGGGGGGGGGGGGAGTAATGTAGAACTAGTGCGATCATCAATGATGATCAATGGTCCATGTAGTCACAGTGGGCCGAAGGGCCTGTTTCCATGCTGTATCATTCATTCATTCATTCAGCTGTCTTCCTAATTTGATTACTGTAATTGGAATTTAAGTTTCAAGGGAGCTTCTGTTTCGGTAAAGACCTTCGCATCCCACTAGACATGCCGTGGCTGTTTACCAGTTGTTGCCAAATACTGATACAAAACTGTAGTGGCGTTTTAGCTGCAGCAGGGAAATCACTTGTGAATAAAAAGCACACATGGCTAAGTCTGAAAGTGCACATCTTGCTGCACTTGGCACATTTTTGTCTTGCTTTAGCATGTTCGAAAACCATTAAGCTGCATTGTTTTGTTCCCAGAGATCGTAACCTAAATTATATAGATAAACAACTTAGGAATGCACAGAGCTGAGGAAGCAATTTGGAACCATCTAACAGAGCCCACGCAAAATTCAGTTCATTCCCCTTTTGACTCACTTAAATTTCTCATCTCTAATGTGCGCAACATTCCTTAACATCCCTTTTGCTGTCTGCCTCTTTCACTATTCTGGACAGACCATTTACAAATCTTCACCAGCCTTTGTGTGTGTGTGTGTGTGTGTGTGTTATTTAGTTTAAAGGTACAGCACGGAAACAGTCCCTTCGGCCCACCGAGCCTGCATCGACCAGCGATCCCCGCACATTCACATTATCCTACACACACTGGGGATAATTTACATTCATACCAAACCAATTAACCTTCAAACCTGTACGTCTTTGGCGTGTGGGAGGAAACCAAAGACCTCGGAGAAAACCCATGCGGTCACAGGGAGAACGTAGTAACTCCGTACAGACAGCGCCCATAGTCAAGATCAAACCCGTGTCTCTGGCACTGTGAGGCAGTAGCTCTATGCCATGTTGGTTAAATTCATCTTCTTTCTGTCTACGCCCTTTTGCTATCGTCTCGTGCCAGGGTGATTAATTTCTCAGGTTTCAACTATAGATCATGAAATAGAGTCTGATAGCGTGGAAACAGACCCTTCGGCCCAACTTGGCCACACTGGCCAACAAGTCCCAGCTACACTAGTCCCACCTGCCAGCATTGTATTATAAAGCTCTGATCTTGGATGTTTACGTGTGTTTGCTTGCTTGAATTTTATCTTTGATTCCCATCTCTTTGAAAACCCGACGAGCTAACGGTGAAGTTTTTACATATTCCGGTAGAGATTTGCCTCATGATTTCAGAAATCCCTTCATCTGTATTCATTATTTCCCGAGTTTTTTACTAAAATTGTTAGCCAATCTGACATCTGTTTAAAATCTAACGTGCTGAAGCGAGCTGGATGACGTCACAATGCCTCTGCTCCTCGCGGCAAGCTGCGCCGAATTTTCAATGCGCAGCCCCACTGTTTTCTACGAGCTGCGAGTTACGTGGCCCAGCCGCCTTCCTCCCCCCCCCCCCCCCCAACATGGCGTCAGGGGATGTCTCCCCCGCCCGATTGTCTGTCACGCTGGTGGGTGCGCTTACCCTCGCAGAAGCCACTATCAGCCGGCCCTCCGCTGCTTTTGACCGTCCTCAGATTGCACCGGGCCTCGCTCTGGTCCACGCCGGCCGCAGCCTAGCTCGGGCCCGGTGCCTGATGGGGAGGCTTCTGCACTACCACCTGGGTAGGTGCTGCCTCTACCCCCTCCCCCTTCCTCTCTATCCCCTCCCCCTCCCTCTCTACCCCCTCGTCTTCCCTCTCTTACCCCCCCCCCCCCCCCCGGGCAGAGAAAGAGAGAGATGGGGGGCAGGGAGTGAGGGGGGGGGGGAGATGGAGGGGGGGGGGGAGGGCCCGCCTCTCTCTGCCCCCCCTCCCTCTCTGGTCCCCCCCTCCCTCTCTGGTCTCCCCCTCCCTCTCTGGTCTCCCCCTCCCTCTCTGCCCCCCCCCTCCCTGCCCCCCCCTCCCTCCCTCTCTGGTGCCCCCTTCCTCTCTGGTTCCCCCCCTCTGCCCCTCCCTCTCTGGTGCCCCCTCCCACTCTGGTCCCCCCCCCCCCCTCTGCCCCTCCCTCTCTGGTCCCCCCCCCCTCTGCCCCTCCCTCTCTGGTGCCCCCTCCCTCTCTGGTTCTCTGTCCCTCTCTAGCCGCACCTGCGCAGTTGGGAGTTATTCCTGTGGTAAGGCGGGGAAGGGGTAAAAGGAGCAAATGAATAATATTAATATAATATGGGGGGTTTAGTGTGTGTGTGTGAGTGACACCGAAGCTCCCCCCACCCTGCAACCGCCCGGTCCCCCTTGGACTAGTATTCCTCTAAACATGTCCTAGCCATGTACCTGTCTAAATGTTTCTTAAATGTTGCGGTAGTCCCTGCCTCAACTACCTCTTCTGGCTGCTTGTTCCATTCACCCATCACCCTTTGTGTGAAAAGGTTATTGCTCAGGTTCCTATGAAATCTTTCCCCCCTCACCTTAAACCTATGTCCTCTGGTCCTCGATTTCCCCTGCTCTGGGCACAAGACTTTGTGCGTTTACCTGATCTATTCCTCTCATGATTCTGTACAGCTCTATAAGATCACCCTTCATCCTCCTGCACTCCAAGGAATCCCAGGCTGCTCAACCTCTGCCCATAGCTCAGGCCCTCGAGTCCCAGGAGCTCCGGTTTCCTCCCACATCCCAATGACTTGCAGGTGGTAGGTTAATTGGCTGGCCTGTGTGTATAAGATGCGGAAAAGTGTGGTGATCAATGGTCGGTGTGAACTCGATGGGCCGAAGGGCCTGCTCCTAAGTAAATGTCAGCATCTTTCGGCCTCTTGACAATTGAATAATTTACCTTAGCCTCTGGCACAAAAAGAATGAAGTAGCGAGGCTGTTTCTATTGGCAGGACACTTGGTAACCACAAAACATAAGGTTTAAGATGATTTGGCCAAAAGAACCAGGTGAGGAAAGGTTTACACTGTTGTGGGAGCACAATTGGGAATTACTTTTAAAAACGACCGTAATGGCCGCCTCGCCAGCAGTCTGTCCCGTCCCTTCTCTGTTTTTATTATTTTAAGTATGTTTTAAACATATGTTTTAATGTTTCTTGGTATGTTTTATGGGGGTGGGGGGGAGGTGATCGGGGGAAACGTTTTTCAACCACTTAGCTCGACAGAGATGCGATTCACTTTTTTCCATCTCCGTCCTGCCCTGCGGCCTACAACGTGGAACGATGCGGCCTTTCCTGGGGACCCGCCTGGAGCTTCAAGGTGTGGCACGGACTTACCATCGCGGAGCAGGCGATCCTTTGCCGAGGATCGCCAGTGAAAGCTATCCGACCGCTTGCGGGGCCTGTGGTCTTTAACACCGTGAAGCCGCTGTCTCCGGTAAGAAGAGGCCGACTCGTGAGCTCCAGTGTTCCGATCCGTACTGACGCCGGAGTTTCCATCATCCCGACACGAGGGCTTGGACATCGGACCGTCGGCAGCGGCGAACTGCGGAGGGTTCAAAGGCCCCGACCACCACGGGTGAACAAAGGAGGAAGATGGCTGAACTTTATTGCCTTCCATCACAGTGAGGAATGAGGATTCCACTGTGGCGGATGTTTATGTTAAACTTTATTTGATGTGGCGGTGTGTATTGTTGCTTTTCACTTAGTACGGCTCTATGGTAACTCAAATATCACTGTACCTTCATTGGTTACGTGACAATAAACGCGAACTTGCACTTGAACTTTGCACCGTCTTTAGAATTTATGTGTCATTTATCTACAGGTTCACCACCGATTTCCTGGCACCCTTGGTTCCAGAGGCTTGCTGGATTATCCATTCTGCCGGACCAACGAGCAGAGGTCGTGTAAAATAATAATTCAGCAATGCAACTCTGACCCACTAATTATCCCTCCCACCCGGGTCTCGAAAGCACCATTGACAGTTAGAAACTTAAATGACAAATTAACAATTGACAAAGAAGTAAACCGTTAAGTCTTTCAGGACGAAGGCACCACACACAATGATCTGGTAATGTTGCCGGATTATAGGTGGCACAGTGGTAGAGCTGCTGCCTTGCAGCCAGAGACCCGGGTTCGATCCCGACTACGGGCGCTGTCTGTACGGAGTTTGTACGTTCTCCCCGTGACCTGCGTGGGTTTTCTCCGAGATCTTCGGTTTCCCTCCCACACTCCAAAGACGTACAGGTTTGTAGGTTAATTGGCTTGGTATAAAATGTAAAATTGTCCCTAGTGTGTGTAGGGTAGTGTTAATGTGCGGACTCGGTGGGCCGAAGTATCGAGCTGTATCTCCAAACTAAACTAAACTAAAGGTGTTGGACCATGAGATGCCGGAAAATGGTTAGTGTACCAGTATAATTTTATTTTGTGTGTTGCCTTGATCAATGTGCATCTGATGGTATTCATGGTGGCTGTACCTCACCAAATGTAGACAGAGGACCTCAGTATCCCGCATGGTCTACAACTTGCCCTCCATATATACAGCTGTGCTCTGTCCCTTCACCTCTACACAGACCTATTCCATCAATGACCTCTGCGGTCATTAGCTGGACTGGGCCAATGCAGACTGGATCATTTCAAGATGTGCATGTTCTTGTTGCCGTGGCCTCTCGTCCCTTGCAATGGGAATATTAACCACATGATTTACATGTACAATGTTTTTGCAAAAGCAACTTCAGACTTGACCTCGTACGGTATTGCTAGCCAGAAGCCTCCCAATGATCAGACATCTGCTCACAAGAACATTCCTCGCTCCCTCTTCCCTTGCAAGTCAGATGTGAGGGATGGTATTTTTATAATTAAAACCACTCTTGCTCCTGCAACTTCAGAGTAAACATCCCTTTATAATTTTGCGCTAAACATCCTTGACTAAATGTTGTGTCTTATCTTCTGATCCCCTTCCCACTCAAAACAGAAACAAACCCATTTCTTCACATTTTGAGACGTTTTTAAAGATAAATGAGGGGAAACTATTTTCACTGGTCATATCGTTGCTAACCTGAGGATATGGGTTGAGGATAATTGGCAAAAGAACCAGGTAAGATGTGGGTAATGTCCTTCCAGTCTGCAGGTTATTGTGGTCTACATAGTGGCAGATGGGGCTCGTCAGCCTGGGAAGGCAGTCCATCCAGGAGGGGGAAAACTCTGATTTAAAACCTCCACTGCCTCGTGGCCGTATCCAGTCATGGAAACGGCTCCAGGAGTAAACCTCAAGAAAATCCGGAGTCGGAGCCCCTAAGGCAGTTCGTCGTTGTCTACAACCTCGCTCTGGCAGCTCCTGCGACGGCGCTGGTGCCAAACTGTAACGGCCCTGCTGTTCCTTTGGATCAATCAGCGACGTGGAGAGGGGGGGACGTGCTGCATGGGCAACAGCCTGTCCTCCATATGACATCGATCGCCCAGGCTTGCATCCGACCAGGATGCATCACCCATGGTCAGTCATGACCGGGAGGGGCCTACTACATAATGGGAAAGTAAGATGAAGTAGCTTAGTTTAGAGATACAGGTCCTTCGGCCCACCGATTCCCCGCCGACCAGCAACCACCCCGTACACTAGCACTATCCTACACTCTCAGGATCATTTACAGTATTTACCAAAGCCAATTAACCTACAAACCTGTGCTTCTTTGGCGTGTGGGAGGACCCCGGAGCAACAGTGCATAACCCACGCAGGTAACGGGGAGAACGTACAAACACTGTACAGACAGCACCCTTAGTCAGGATCGAACCCGGGTCTCTAGCGCTGTGCCACCACATTCAATAGTATATTTAAGTAAAGAATTGGATGAAAACCGAAAAGCAGATTTGCAAGGATTGCAGGCCATCCCTGGGTAAGGAACGAGTTCTGATTTTACGGACATCCATCGGTCGGGTTTTGTCTCTGAATCGAATGATACATAAAATCACTCGATATTATTGCTTGGATTGATATTTCTATAGTCACGTATAATTTTGTTTCTATTTTTGCCTTTTTCAGAAAAATGAAGCGTTAATATGTTTTAGCCGGTGGTGGTAACAAACATGCCCTCAGCACCTTGCCAGCACGATGGCACAGCGGTAGATTTGCTGCCTCACAGCGCCAGAGACCCGCGTTAGATCCTGACTACGGGTGCTGTCTGTACGGAGTTTACACGTTCTCCCTGTGACCACGTGCGATTTCTCCGGGTGCTCCAGTTTCCTCCCACTGTCCCTAGTGTGTAGGATGGCATTGGTGTACGGGTGATTGCTGGTCAGTGCGATGGGCCGAAGGGCCTGTTTCCACGCAGTATCTCGAAACCATTCTTGTAGTAACCAAGTATGAATAAATCCCAATCAATCAGATGCCTGCAGAACAAGAAAAATAGTCCAGGTGTCATTGTTTGTAAGGTGAAAAAGCCTTTCTTTTGTAAATTTAGTGGCAGAAGAGATTTAAAAAAAAACTAAAATCCTTGTAATTTTTTGTTTGATTTACTCATGCCTCCAGGGTTTGGCTGCTACGATTTAATATTATTCATTGGGATATTTTCATAAACCATTGCTTCTAGGTATGTGTTCTCTACACATGAGTAGACATGTATATAGCTGTCACAATATCTCTTGCTTTGCCTGTTTCCATGTCTCTACTAGTTTGGATCCTTAGAAAGAGCTGGCTGTTAAACAAAGACTATTCCTCTGCCTGTTTAGATTAGAGATACCGCCCGGAAACAGGCTCTTCGTCCCACCGGGTCCGCAGCGACCAGCGATCCTCGCACATTAACACTGTCCTACACACACACACACACAAGGGACAGTTTACACATCCACCAAGACAATTAGCCTACAAACCTGTACGTCTTTGGAGTGGGGGGGGGAAGTGAAGATCTCTGGGAAACCCCACCCAGATCACGGGAAGAAGGTACGAACTCTACAGACAGCACCCGTAGTCAGGATCGAACCCAGGTCCCTGGCACTGCAAGGCAGCAACTCTACCGCTGCGCCACTGTGCCGCCATTTTCCCCTAGCGATATATTTCAAGGCACGGTTTTGATCATTTGGTCACCGTTACAAGGTCTTTTTTAAAATATATTAACATGACATTCTACTTGTGCAATAGATTTGTTTTATATAGGAGACATGAATTCAGTTGTCATTACTTTCTTAGATTCCCTTTCCTTCTAACCTTTCGTTTAAGTTCCATGCTAAAATGTTATTATGAAGATAATTTAGGCTTTATGTTAGCAGAAACACAAGTAGGTAGATTCCTGACCTTTAAAGACTTCGCCAGAAACCGCTAATTTAGGCTGTAGGCTTTAATATACAGTGTGGAAACAGGCCCTTCGGCCCACCGAGTCCGTGCCGACCAGCGATCACCCCGTGCACTAACAATCCCCGTGACTCCACTTGATGGCTGCAAAATACTAACAAGTAGTATTACAGTTGATTACTATTATAATATAGAGCATATTATATACTGTATATTGTATTATTTAAGGTGGCACGGTGGTGCAATGGTAGAGTTGTTGCCTTGCAGCACCAGAGACCCGGGTTCAATCCTGACTACGGGTCCTGTCAGTATGGAGTTTGTACGTTTTCCCTGTGACCATGTGGGTTTCTATGGGAGCTCTGTTTTCCTTCCATACCCCAAAGTCGTACAGGTTTGTAGGTTAATTGGCTTAGGTAAAAATTGTAAATTTTTCCCAGCGTGTAGGATAGTGTTAGTGCACAGAGTGACTGCTGGTCTGCTTGGACTCGGTGGGCCGAAGGGCCTGTTTCCGTGCTGTATCTGTAAAGTCTACATTATAATATAAGGAATAAGTAGAATTGGGAACCTATATCCAATGGAGATGTATTGCAAATGTAAATTAAAGATAGAACTACATTAAGACAAAGAATATAATATATTATATTATTCTTATTCACGTGAAACAGCACCAATTACCTATTATTGAACATTACACCTGATGCCGCCATGGATCCATTAATAATGAGAAGAGAAACACACAGGAGATCAGGTGAAATCTGGGAAAAGAAAGCTAATTAACAAGTCTTTTATAAGACGGTGTATACAAAGCTACAAGACAAGGGCCCTGGGGTTTAGGGGTAACATATTAGCCTGGGTAGGGAATTGCTTAAAAGATGGAAGACTGTATATGGATAAATGAGTCGTCTTTAAGTTGGTACATGTCTGCTAATGGGGTACCACAGGGAACGGAGTTTGTTCCTCCACTCTGCACGATTTCTACAAATCACACGGATGAACAGTGTGAGAGAAGTGGATCCCAGTTTGCTAATGACACACAGCAAGCTTGGAAATTCAGTAGCAAGACACAGTGGCACAGCGGCAGAGCTGCTGCCTCACAGCGCCAGAGACTTGGATTCGAGCTTGTGTGCGGGTGATGTCTGTACAGCGTTTGTACGTTCTCCCTGTGACCGCGTGGGTTTTCTCCAGGTGCTCCGGTTTCCTCCCGCACTCCAAATTTCAAGCGGGTTGAGAAGTTAATTGGCTTAGGTAAAATTGTAAATTGTCCCTCGTGTGTAGGATAGTGCTAGTGTACAGGGTCCTCTCTGGTTGCTGCATCATTCTGGCTCTATATTCAATGTAATCAATTTGTTAAATGAGTATGGATGGATAGATTCTTCAGGTTCTTCAGACTGATTGTGGGGAGAAGAAAGGGGGGGGCAGAGGAGAGGAGAGGTGGGGGTTGATAGGAAGATAGTTGGTACAAAGACCCAAGATTAAAACAGAAGACATGAGACGGGGTTGAAGAGTTGCGAATTGTGAAGCCAGAGGAGGGAATGTGGCGAGAGGGGGAGGGGAGAAATAGGTGCGAGTCCGGGTGGGGGATGGAGGGGGGGGGGGGGAGGAAGTTGAGGGGGGTTGGAGGGCAGAGGGGGAGGAGGGGTGTCGTTAGACGTTACCGAAAATTAGAGAACTCAATTTGAAGCCTGAAGACTCAAATTTGTAATGAGAGCCCATTGATGTGGAAGATTGTGGACACTTGGAATCACAATGATAGCTACTGTAAACCTCAGAATGTTTCAGATGTGACTCAACCTTCCCTATAAAGTTTTATAGCGTGTACATAATCCATACAGAGGCCTGGGAATAATTACAAGGCAGTAATCTAATTGAAGACTTGATGCTGCGTCCAGGAACAGCACGAGGTTTGCACTCGTGTTTAATGACATCAGTTTAACTCTTTAATTAGATTATAGTCTTATAATCATTCCCAGGTATCCATAATCTTGAAATTATTTTGCCAGAGAGTTTGGTTTCAGTTGGAAGTGCGTTTTGTGCGCTGGAAACAGATGTACTTTAGCAAGACCATGTGTAGACTGCACAGGCAGCATGTGGACTATTTCATCCATAAATAGTATTTTTCTTGGTTCCAATCCTTAAGGGTTTGAATGTCGGAATTTCGTCGTGATGGGTGTTACATGAGCCATGCTCTCATTTACTTCTCTTTACTGAAACTGGTGCTCTGTTTAGTTTGGAGATACAAGTGTGGAAACAGGCCTTTCGGCCCGTCAAGTCCGCACCGACCAGTGATCACCCCACACGCCAACACTACCCTACACACACTTAAGGTTAATTTTGTCATTTTACCAAGCCAATTAGCCGACAAACCTGTACGTCTTTGGAGTGCGGGAGGAAACCGGAGATCCCGGGGAAAAGCCTTCACGGGGAGAAGGTACAAACTCCGTACAGACAGCACCCGTAGTCAGGATCGAACACTGGTCTCTGGCGCTGTGAGGCAGCAACTCCACCACCAATGTCATATACATGGATACCTGTAGTTGCTTATATGAGAGATCTTTATCAATTTACCACCGGTTGGAGGGGAGAGCATCATAGTTGAGCCCCCTCCATGTCCCAATTGAGCATTAAGCTCAGTATCCTTCTCCAGACTGATCATGGATAGGAATAGTTCAGAGGGAAGATAGACACAAAGTCCCGCAGAGTTACTCCAGCATTTTGTGTCTATCTTCGGTGTAAACCAATACCTGCAGTTCCTCCCTGCAACGTAGTTTAGAGGGATCCGTGCCAAATGCAGGCAAATGGGACCAGCTCAGGTATGCACCTTAGTCGGCATGGAGCCGTTGGGCCGAAGGGCCTCGTTTGTGTTCTGTAACTTAGTCCCCAGCATTAGTCATGGTTCGGTGATAACACTGTCTGTCTGCGTCTCCATGTTTACGGGATGAAGTGCCAAAGACCATATGGTGGAATGGTGAGTATTTTCTGGTCTAGCACCATACTGCCAGACGCACGAGTTTCAATCTCTCTTGCAATTCAAAAATTCAAATTCACTAAATAAATATTCATTTAAAAACCCATCTGGCGCTCTATTCACCCAGAAGAAAGAAATTCACCATCTCTCCTTGGTCTGGCACACACACGGTTCTCTATACCCAGGGCCAAACAGCTAGTCTGTAAAATGGACACAAAATGCTGGAGTAACTCAGCAGGCCAGGCAGCGTCTGTAGATCAAACAGTATTTCTGATTTGATCTGAGTCTGGTTTTGCTGCTGACCTAATCCATACTCCATGTCAGGTTTCCACACTACCACCTGGTGACAGGCGGGCAGCCGTGATAGTTCAACTTACGACTCTGAGCCTACAGTACTCATTTTGGTGGTCTCTGTATGTATTCTAATTAAAGTACTTGTTATGATATATAATGACTCTGTATCAATAGTACTTTGCACATGGTGTCAGAAGTGGGATTCGAACCCACGCCTCCAGTCTTGAAGCAGCTGCTCCAGCCACAAGTCTTCGAGCCCGATGTGGTTCCGGCGCGTCTGCAGCGTAAAAGACTGATGCAGACCGTTCTAGCTGTCCTCTCCAACCATTGTCGGAGGGCCAGGTGGTCCGACCAAACCCAGAAGCGGTATGACTGTCTGGGCACGGCCAAGGAGGTCTTGTTTGATTCAATCTGGCGGACGTCTCCACAGACGAAACCGTCAACATATTCTGCCAGTAAATGAGCCGGTGCCATTGAGGCAGGTTCAATGTGATTATGCATACGACCCAGATGATGTGTATGTGACAGCAGACAGTGAGCAGTTCTGGGATCAGGACTTTGTTTCTGCACCTGCAAAAGGACTGCCAATGGGGCTGGTGCAGATGATGAAAACCCGTGTAAAGCCTGTCGACAAATCCCCTGCGAAACCTGCGCTGGTTGAGTCCTCGTTAGCCTGCTAAGAAACTCCCGATGGAGGCCGTGCCTGTGCGGCATCTCCCGTGAGGGGCACGGCTGAAGGCCTGTACTGTACGCGTGCAGGACAGGTCAGCAAGCCCATGGCTACACACGGGGATTAAGTCTAGATGCAGATCTTAGACTCTAAACTATAACCGACTTTACTTATATTACTTGCAATATATCCTCCGTCGGTTTACTGTAGGTTACAGTTAATTTTATAGCTTTATATACATATTACTTCTGCATGCTTTATGTTTGCCCTCTGGGCAAAAGCTTAAGAAGGTGGCTGTAGATCGAACAGTATTGATCCATGTCTGGTTTGGCTGCTGACCTAATCCATAATCCGTGTCGGGTTTCCACACTACCACCTAGTGGCAGGCGGGCAGCCACGTTAGTCAGTTCAACTTACGACTCCGGGCCTACAGTACTTATTTTGATGGTCTCTGTATGTATTCTAATTAAAGTACTTGTTATGATATATAATGACTCTGTATCAATAGTACTTTGCACAACATCGGTGGAGAGAAGGAATGGGTGACGTTTCGGGTCGAGACCCTCCTTCAGACCGAGTGACCTTTAACTCCCTTCAGAAATGTTCTGCCAAGCTAAACTGCAAGAAATACAATGCTACGGTAAGAATCAGATCAGAGTGGACCACACAGATGGGGCCGTTTTAAACATACAAACCCATAACTTGTTCCTCCTTCTCCCCGCTCCCATCGGGCAGATGGTACAGAAGCTTGAAAGCGCGCACCACCAGGTCAGGAACAGCTTCTTCCCCTCTGTTATCAGGCTTCGGAATGGTCCTTCCATAACTTGGGGTACTGTCCGATTCACCTCTACCCCATTGTGGACATTGGACTTTGTCTCTGGAACTGGTGCACTACAATGCTCTGAACTATATTCTGCACTCTGTATCTTCTTCCCCTATTATACTTCAGCTTGACTTGAGTGTATTTATGTACGGTATTAGCTGGTTTGATTCGATACAACTTGATAAAACTATACAGTCATAAAACGCAAGATACATGAAACATCATAATCCTACTTTGTTAGCCAAGTATGCTTTGCAACATACAAGGAATTTGATTTGCCATACAGTATTACCATAAGAAAAGCAACAAAACACACAAACATGAAATTAAAGTGACGAGTGGAAAGGATTGGGGGTGGGGGTGGGTGGAAATGGCGTCAGTCTCAGTCTACCCCACGACAGAAGGGGGAGGAATTGCAATGTTTGATAGCCACAGGGAAGAAGGATCTCCTGTGACGTTCTGTGCTGCATCTTGGTGGAACCAGTCTGTTGCTGAAGGTGCTCCTCAGGTTGGCCAGTGTGTCATGGAGGGGGTGAGCTGTATTGTCCAGGATGCTCCACAGTCTGAGGAGCATCCTCCCCTCCAAGACCAACCTCTCATGAATCCAACTCCACCCCCAGGACGGAGCCAGCCTTCCTGATGAGCTTGTTTGCTGACAAAGCTTTTCACTGTACTTCAGTACATGTGACAATAATAAAATAAACTAAAGATTGCAGCCAATAATAGAGGTAATACAGTAAACCCTTGATGTAGCGGACCAATAATGGTGTCCATTATTGCCCATTGTCCACTATAACAGAGTAAAGGATTATCCATATGAAGAAAGACTGGATAGACTTCCATATGAAGAAAGACTGGATAGACTCGGCTTGTACTCACTGGAATTTAGAAGATTGAGGGGATTTTATAGAGAATTACAAAATTCTTAAGGGGTTGGACAAGCTAGATGCAGGAAGATTGTTCCCGATGTTGGGGAAGTCCAGAACAAGGGGTCACAGTTTAAGGATAAGGGGGAAGTCTTTTAGGACCGAGATGAGAAAAACATTTTTCACACAGAGAGTGGTGAGTCTGTGGAATTCTCTGCCACAGGAGGTAGTTGAGGCCAGTTCATTGGCTATATTTAAGAGGGAGTTAGATGTGGCCCTTGTGGCTAAAGGGATCAGGGGGTATGGAGAGAAGGCGCGATGCATCTGGGTTCCACATAACAAAACAAAGGCGCCTTTCCAATAATTAACTATTTTTCCAGTTTACTCATCCCCACCTTCAATTTAAAGTGGACGAAACACTAAAATGTCACTTTTATTTTTGTGCTATTGTCTAATATTGGCATAGGGCCAGGGACCCTGGTTCGATCCCGACCCACGGCTGCTGTCTGTACGGAGTTTGCACGGTTCTCCCCGCGTGGGTTTCCTCCGGGTGCTCCAGTTTCCTCCCCACGTCCCAAAGACGTGCGGGTTTGCACGTTAATTCTGTGGGCATGTAACAAAATGGGATAACATAGAACCAGTGTGAACGGGTGATCGATGGCTGGCACGGGCTGGGCGGGCCGAATGGCCTGTTTCCATTGCTGGATCTGCCATCCACGTCCTCCAGAGATTTGTTTGTAATCAACCAAAATAGACTTTATTTCGAATTAGTGATGCAAACAAGAATAAAAGCAAACATTCCCCCGACAAACATTCCCTGGCGTTATTCCAGAACCTGGACTTTACAGTTTTCAGGCTCCTGTACTTTCTTCCCGATGGCAGTGGTGAAATGAGTGTGGCCAGGGTGGCGTGGGTCTCTCTGAAGATGTTGGCAGCCTTTTTGAGTCAGCGACTCCGATTAATCCCTTCGATGGTGGGGAGGTCAGAGCCGGTGATGGACTGGGCAGTGTTGACAACTTTTTGCAGTCTTTTAGATTAGATTTTTTAGATTAGATTAGATTCTTTATTTGTCATTCAGACCTTTCGGTCTGAACGAAACTCTGTTCCCCTGCAGTCATACATATAATTAAAAATAAATAAACAAAAATGACAGAACACACAATAAACACAAATTTAACATCCACCACAGTGAGTTCACCAAACACCTCCTCACTGTGGTGGAAGGCAAAGTCTTAAAGTCTGTGTCTCTTCCCTCTTTGTTTCCCTCTGCGCCGAGGTGATCCAGGCCTCAGATGCCGCGACCGCACTGGGCGATGGTAATTAAGTCAGTCCCGCGGATCAACCGAGCTCCACGAATGGGCCGGTTCAACTCCGCGGCCTGGGGGGTCCACCGGGCCCGTGGTCGGGCCGCTGCAACCGCTCCGGGACCGAGTCGGGTCGCCGCCCCGGGACCGAGTCGGGTTTCCGCCGCCGCCGCTGCTGGGACCGCTCCGGGACCGAGTCGGGCCGCCGCCGCAGCTGCAGGAACCGCTCCGGTAGTCGGGCCGCCGCTGCTGCTGCCGCCGCCGCCGCTGCTGGAACCGCTCCGGGAGTCCGGCCGCCGCTGCCGCCGCCGCCGCTGCTGGAACCGCTCCGGGAGTCGGGCCGCTGCCGGAACCGCTCCGGGAGTCGGGCCGCCGCCGCCGCTGCTGGAACCACTCCGGGAGTCGGGCCGCCGCCGCTGCTGGAACCGCTCCGGGAGTCGGGCCGCCGCCTCCGCCGCTGCTGGAACCGCTCCGGGAGTTGGGCCGCCGCTGCTGCTGGAACCGCTCCGGGAGTCAGGCCGCCGCTGCCGCTGCCGCTGCTGGAACAGCCCCTGGGCCTGAGGCCGCCAGCTCCGCCATTAGGCCTCGGCGCAGACAGAGATGGGGGAATACGACAGAAAGTCGCACCCCCCCCCCCCAGAAGGAAGAGACCCGGACATGTTACTCCCCCCCCCCACCCACATACACACACAATCTAACAAAACGAACGAACCCAACTAAAAACAGGACAGAAAAATAAAATAACAGACGGACTGCAGGTGGGCCGCAGCTGTTAACCCAGCGCCGCCATCTTGAATGCCGGGCGTGAATGAATCTTTCTGCTTCCGGGCGTTCAAGTTGCCGAATCGGGCCATGATGCAACCAGTCAATGTGCTCTCTACTGCACACCTGTAGTCGTAGAAACAAAGAGGTGTAGATGCTGGTTAATACACAAATGGACACAGCGTTGGAGTAACTGCAGGCCGGGGAGCATCTCTGGAGAACATGGATAGGCGAGGTTTTGGGTCAAGACCCTTCGGTCTGGAACCGGGGCTGGGATCCAGGTAGTTGCTGGCTTTGGCCAGCGGTCACCCGGGGAAGAAGCGAGGATCGGCGGAGTCAATAGACAATAGACAATAGGTGCAGGAGTAGGCCATTCGACCCTTCGAGCCAGCACCGCCATTCAATGTGATCCTGGCTGATCATCCCCAATCAGTACCCCGTTCCTGCCTTCTCCCCATATCCCCTGACTCCACTATTTTTAAGAGCCCTATCTAGTTCTCTCTTGAAAGCATCCAGAGAACCTGCTCCACCGCCCTCTGAGGCAGAGTCAATGGTTGCGGGCTGTGGGAGGACGGAGTGCAGGGAGTATTGACGGTGGTGGCGTGAGGTCTGGTCTGGAAGTGGCCGGGGAGGCGGTGCGGGCGGGGGGGTGGCGTTGGCATCGAAGCCTGGTGGTGTCGGTCTCTAGGTCGGTCCACTACAACCCGTTATAAAGAGGAGCGTCAAAACGAGGATGTACTGCATTTCAGTCTGCTGCACCTCAGTCCGTGGGTACACCCTCTCACATCACACCGACCGACATGTCAGATCGGGTCTGTATATTCAGGAAGGAAGTTCTCCAGAGGCTGTCAGCTCCACAAGCTTGTACCTGCTTGTAATGAACGCCAGCTCTCTCATCTGAATTGCTCACCACACCTGCATACTATCCATGCAATTCACTCACGAGAATTCAAATATTATTTCTGCTGACATGACGTTTAGTTTTATTAACATGAAGCCGAAACAGAAACATCCATTGACCAAGGTCTTGAATAAATTCTCCTTTATTTCTCTAAAATGTGTAACGTGGAAATAAAATGGTTTACACAGGATAAATGTTTTTGACTTTCCCTTCCCAGTCCCTGCTTCATCCCTTCTGGTTCCGGTTTTAAAGCGGTAATGATCACTTTCCATATATCTGGGCGGCACAGTGGTGCAGCGGTAGAGCTGCTGCCTCACAGCGCCAGGGACCCGGCTTCGATCCTGACTATGAGTATCTGACTATCTGTGCGGAGTTTGCGCGTTCTCCCTGTGACCTGCGCAGGTTTTCTCCGGGTGCTCCGGTTTCCTCCCACACTCCCAAAGACGTACAGATTTGTAGGTTAACTGGCTTGGTATCAATGTAAGTTGTAACTACTTACGTTGCACCAAGCACGACACCCGGAGGCTGCAGCGAATCGTCCGATCAGCAGAGAAGGTTATTGGCTGCAACCTTCCCCCCATTGATGAACTGTACACTGCAAGGGCCAGGAAGCGAGCGGGCAAGATCATCTCTGACCCCTCTCACCCTGGCCACAAACTCTTTGCATCACTTCCCTCTGGAAGGCGACTCCGGACTGTCAAAGCCGCCACAGCCAGACATAAAAACAGTTTTTATCCACGAGTAGTTGCTCTACTCAACAGCCAGAAATCTGTAGCCTCCCTTTGATCTGGTATTTTGTTAGTTCACATGCTTGATCAACGGTGTTTTATCATTAATGTTCTATTATTATTAATGTTTAGTGTTTTCTGAGTCATTTGTAACTGTCACTGTATGTCGTGTTGTTACTTGCGGGCGGGGCACCAAGGCAAATTCCTTGTATGTGAATACTTGGCCAATAAACTTACTTACTTAACTAGTGTGTGTAAGGTAGTGTTAAATGTGCGGGGGTCGCTGGCCGGCGTGGACCCGGTGGGCCGAAGGGACTGTTTCCGCACGATATTTCTGAACAAAACCAAAGAAATATTCTAGACTTGTCAACAACTTCTACATCCTGTAAATGTAAAACAAAATTCTGATTGTTATTCACAATGCAATCCCAGTGTAACAGTGACACTTATTTTTATTCTGTGTCCATTTTATCAAAAACTGGTCAGCGTGGAGTCCAGAGACACACTGTGAGTGGAAAGCAAAGGAAAGTGTTTACTCAGCCACAGAACAAATAAAATCACTCATGCCAAGGGTTGGAACAAGAGAGACTGTAGAACTACAAACACTCGGAATCTGGAGAGGAAACTACTGGAATTGGCAGAGAGGCACGAAAACCAGGGAGACACAAGGGGCTGCAGATGTTGGAATCTCAAACCAAACGCATAATGCTGGAGAACTGCAGGAAGAAAAGCAATTCTTCACAATAGACAAAGAGCCTCTATCTAGGCTATGACCTGGAATGAATATCGCTCCAAAGATAGACACAGAAAGCTGGAGTAACTCAGCGGGTCTTGCAACATCTGCAGAGGGAAGAGACAGTTGATGTGTCTTCAGACTCCATGAGGCAAGAGGCAAGAGAAACAGATAGGGTGATGTGAGGAAGGGTCTCGACCTGAAACATCCCCTATCCATTTCCCCCAGAGAGGCTGCCTGACCCTCTGAGTTACTCCAGCTTTTTGTGTCTATCTTTGGTGTAAACCAGCATCTGCAGTCCCGTCCCACACTGAGAGATAGACTGGTGTGAGGAAGGGTCCCGACTTAAAACAACACCCATCCATTTTCCCCAGAGAGGCTGCCTGACCCGATGAGTTACTCCAGCTTTTTGTGTCTATCTTCAGAGAGCTAGACCTTCCAGGTCACAGCCTAGATAAAGCTCTTTGTCTATTCTGGAGAATTGCTTTCTTCCTCGTTTGCTTTAGTTATTGATGGTAAAACTAATGCACTGGAGCATGAAATGACAGCACTGTTGTCTCTGAGGTCAGATTGCTGCAGAATAAGGCTACAATAGCACCCTGATTAAATTACTGGTCTGTTCATCTGGAAACTGGAGTTTGGAGCATACGCCACAGCAGGGGAATTTCAATTCAATTAGCTACATCCAAAATTAAAAACTTAGTATCAGTGACCACGGAGGTATGAAACTGCCATAAAAATGTAACTGATTGATGAATGCCCTTCAGAAAGGAAACCTGCCACATGGCGTGCTGGAGTAACTCAGCGGCTCAGGTTTATCCAGTGTGATTTATATGCAACCACGGAACTCTACTCATCTCAGACAGCCCACTGGGATCAAACACACCTTGCATCCTGGAGATGGACACAAAGTGCTGGAGTAACTCAGCGGCTCAGGCAGCTGGGGTTTGAACTGGGAGAGAACTGGCAGTTTGTAGGTTCTCCGGGGAAAGTAGGATGGGTGACGTTTTGGGTTGGAACATTTCTTCCGAATGAAATGATCATCCTGGGTTACACAAAAAGTGGGAGAAACTCAGCGGGTGCAGCAGCATCTAAGGAGCGAAGGAGATAGGTGACGTTTCAGGTCGAGACCCTTCTTCAGACTGGCGATCCCTGGAAGCGACGGCGCGATGCACTCTGTGACGCGTCGGGCGACAGTTCTGTCAACATGTTGGAGGACGACAGAAGCTAACAACGAGCTACATCGTTCTCACAGAGAGTTGTGAGTCTGTGGAATTCTCTGCCTCAGAGGGCGGTGGAGGCCGGTTCTCTGGATGCTTTCAAGAGAGAGCTGGATAGGGCTCTTAAAAATAGCGGGAGTCAGGGGATATGGGGAGAAGGCAGGAACGGGGTACTGATTGTGGATGATCAGCCATGATCACATTGAATGGCAGTGCTGGCTCGAAGGGCCGAATGGCCTACTCCTGCACCTATTGTCTATTGTCTGAAACGCGAGCAAACGAACGAAAGTAGAGGGTTCCTCGTAACCTCTTGGTGTCAACTGGGCGGCACGATGGCGCAGAGGTAGAGTTGCTGCCTCACAGCGCCAGGCACCCGGGTTCCATCCTGACCGCGGCTGCTGTCAGGGCAGAGTTTGTACCTTCTCCCCGTGACCACATGGGTTTTCTCCGGGCGCTCAGGTTTCCTACACAATGCAAAGACGTGCAAGTTAAAAAATATATATATATATATTCAAGAAATGTATTCAATTATTTTTTAAAAATATTACATTACAACAGAACAAACCAGAACCCAGCACCATAATACAACGCAAACAAATATCCTTAATGAACTACTAGACAGCTATCTTACACTCCGTGTCAGGGATGTATTCAACGCCCAGCGGTCCCAGACTCCCTCAGGGTGCCCGTGGACAGGGTACATTCCCTTTCTAACCCCACCCGGGCACGGAGGTAACCCCGGAAAAGGGGCAGGCAGCCGGCTCGGTAGAGCCCTCCACTGCCTGCCGCCTTGACCCGCGGATGGCCAGCTTGGCCAGGCCCAGGAGCAACCCAACCTGGACATCTTCAGCCCTCTACCCTCTCCCCTACACACAGGGTGTCCAAAGATGAGGATGGTGGGTGACAAATGCAGCCAGAAGGCAAGGAGCAGCTCATTTAGATAATGGAACAGGGGCTGCAAACTCACGCACTCCATGTACACGTGGCGCACAGACTCTTCCAGCCCGCAACAGTGGCAGGCGGCTGGCGAATCTGTGAACCGCGAGAGAAACAGGTTGCAGGCAACGCCTCGGTGCAGTACCCTCCACCCCAGGTCCCGCTAAGACGTGCTTCTCTATATTGGCTTCTCTATATTGTCCTTAGAATGTAGGATAGAACTAGTGTACAGGTGATCGCTGGTTGGTGGGGTCTCAATGCGGAAACTGTCTGTTTCCACTCTAGTTCTCAAACTGCAGATACAAAGCTACAAAGTCTGCTCTCGAAGTGCTATTATTATTCGTTCATTATTGTCATCTGTACCGAAGTAGTGAAAAGCTTTTGCTTGTGTTGTATCCAGTCAAAGACAAGACTGCCCATGGAAACAGTCAGACTGCCCACAGTGCACAGACGCAGGGTAAACGGTACAACATTTAGTGCAAGATGTAACATTGAAGTTCAATAAAACCTGATTAAAGATCGCTCGAAGATCTCCAATGAGGTAGATGTGAGGTCAGGACCGCTCTCTAACTGATGAGAGGATGGTTATGTCCTCCTTTATGCCTAAAAAGCCCTTAACGGGCTTTCCCCCACCTGCTCACCCACCACACCACCTCCAGGTCCCTCAGATCGGCCGACTTGGGGTCGCCGAACATCCCGCGGTCTAGGCATAAGCTCAGGGGCGACCGACCGCGCCTTTGCGGTTGCAGCTCCTGGACTGTGGAACAGCATCCCTCTTCCCGTCAGAACTGCCCCCTCCATCGACTCCTTTAAGTTTTCACACTTCTGTACCTCTTGCCCGATGGGAGAGGGGAGAAGAGGGAGTGACCGGGGTGAGGCTGGTCCTTGATGGTGCTGCTGGCCTTGCCGAGGCAGCGTGAGGTGTAGACGGAGCCAGTGGAAGGGAGGTTGGTTTGTCTGGTTTAGCTCCACAACTCCCTGCAATTTCTTGCGGGTCTTGGATGGAGCTGTCCCCAAACCGTGCTGTGATGCGTCCCGGTAAGATGCTTTCTACGGCGCATCTGTAGAAGTTGGCGAGAGTTCTTGGGGACATGCTGAACTTTCCAAACCTTCTAAGGAAGTAGAGGGTTACACAAAAAGCTGGAGAAACTCAGCGGGTGCAGCAGCATCTAAGGAGCGAAGGAGATGGGCGACGTTTCGGGTCGAGATCCTTCTTAAGGAAGTAGAGGCATTGGCGTGCATTTGGTCGTCTATTAGAGACCCCTAGAATTAGCCACGCAAGCATTTGTGTCAAACAATAATAGTGGAGTGGTCCACGAATAAATGAATAAATACAGGTAAAGCTATTGGCCTTTGTAGGCATTGAAGGGGTTTTTATTATCATCATGCTTTTTCAGTTGTGAGTGGAATTCTCTGCCTCAGAGGGCGGTGGAGGCCGGTTCTCTGGACACTTTCAAGAGAGAGCAAGATAGGGCTCTTAAAGATAGCGGAGTCAGGGGATATGGGCAGGGCCGGACTTTCACCTGCTGAGGCCCTAAGCTGTATGAAATTTGAGGCCCTTCTCTAAAAACGTTTGGGTAAAAAATGATAAAATAAAAATATATTTCCAAAAATGAGGCCCCCGAGGGTGTGTGGCCCTAAGCTATAGCTTATTTAGCTTATAGGTAAGTCCAGCACTGGATATGGGGAGAAGGCAGGAACGGGGTACTGATTGGGGATGATCGCATTGAATGGCGGTGCTGGCTCGAAGGGCCGAATGGCCTACTCCTGCACCCATTGTCTATTGTCTATAACCACAGGCTGATGCACTATAGCTCTTTTAAAGGGCAATTAAATATAAAAATACATATTGCTCCACAGAGGAACGCTTTCTTCACAATCCCAACTTAATAAATACAGTGAGACCTGATCTCCTCATGAATGCAATTTGTTTCCCTTTCGATGTGCAAGCTTTTCCATGTGCACACTCCAAGATTGATTCAGCAAAGCGGCTGCTGTTAGGTGGCACATTTCACAAGCTAGTCAAGCAAGCTAGCTTCTATTATCTATTGCACTTTTCATTTCCACAGTCCTCTTCACTTAAAAAGAAGTCTGTGGACAGATTGGTGGTGATATTTCCCTGTCTGTCACGTTGCAATAAGAGGAGGTTCTTTCATTGCAAAGCCACTCTATTAATTATCAAAGCTACACTCCAGCTACCGTACATACAGCTGCTGTACTTATAGCGACTTAATGTTGTTCTATGGGGCTACTCAAAACCAGACTTTGTCCCGACCCCCATCTCTCCTTCCTAGCATTCTCCCTCCTACTCCATCAGTCTGCAGGAGGTCCAGACCAGATACTTTGTCCATTCCCTCCACAGTTGCTGCCTGTCCCGCTGAGTACCCCCAGCAATTTGTGTTCTACTCCATTAAGTCTGTTAACTTTGGAAAGACTCTTTGACAAAATTATATTTTGTTATTATTTTTATTGGCTTGCCTTACTAAACCAAACATGGTTGAACTCCTAGTTCTCTGCAGGACCACGAGTGGAATAACATCACAGGTTTAGAAACATAGAAAATAGGTGCAGGAGTAGGCCATTCGGCCCTTCGAGCCTGCACTGCCATTCAATGTGATCATGGCTGATCATCCAACTCAGTATCCCAGTTCATCGTTTGTTCATCGTCCATCATACAGGCGGCACGATGGGGCAGCGGTAGAGTTGCTGCCCGACAGCAGCAGAGAACCGGAGACCCAGGTTTGATCCTGACTACGGGCGCTGTCTGTGCGGAGTCCGGATGTTCTCCCTGTGGCCGCATGATGTTTCTCCGGGTGCTCCAGTTTCCTCCCACTTTCCAAAGACATGGAGGTTTGTAGGCTAATTGGCTGCTGTAACGTACCTAGTGCATGGAGGATAGAACTAGTGTATGGGGTGATTGGTGGTCAGCGTAGACTTGCTTGGGCGAAGGGCCTGTTTCATAGAAACATAGAAACATAGAAATTAGGTGCAGGAGTAGGCCATTCGGCCCTTCGAGCCTGCACCGCCATTCAATATGATCATGGCTGATCGTCCAACTCAGTATCCTGTACCTGCCTTCTCTCCATACCCTCTGATCCCCTTAGCCACAAGGGCCACATCTAACTCCCTCTTAAATATAGCCAATGAACTGGCCTCAACTACCCTCTGTGGCAGAGAGTTCCAGAGACCCACCACTCACTCTCTGTGTGAAAAAAGTCCTTCTCATCTCAGTCCTAAAGGATTTCCCCCTTATCCTTAAGCTGTGACCCCTTGTCCTGGACCTCCCCAACATCGGGAACATTCTTCCTGCATCTAGCCTGTCCAACCCCTTAAGAATTTTGTAAGTTTCTATAAGATCCCCTCTCAATCTCCTAAATTGAGATTCCACGATGTATCCCTAAACTAAACGAAACTATTCTAGGGCGGCACGGTGGCCCAGCGGTAGAGTTTCTGCCTTATTGCGCTTGCAGCACTGGAGACCCGGGTTCGATCCCGACTACAGGCGCTGTCTGTACAGAGTTTGTACGTTCTCCCCGTGACCTGCGTGGGTTCTCTCCAAGATATTCGGTTTCCTCCAACACTCCAAAGACGTGCAGGTTAGTCGCTTACTTGACTTGCTTTTATTTTAAATTTTCTTTATTAGAAGTAATGTACATTACATTGATATAAGCCAAAAATAACATCATACATTTCCTGTACCACTTCCTATTTTAACCTTTAAGAGGAAGAAGAATAGAGAGAGTTAAGGGCCTGTCCCACCAGCATGCAACTCTATGCGATCAACACAATCAAACTAGAAGCGGGGGCCGCGCGGAGGTCGGGTGATCCCTGTACAGGGCCGTTCCCACCAGCATGCACCTGCATGCGGCAAGTGCGACCAAACCGGCAGAAGGGGCCGCGCGGAGGTCGGGTGTGTGGCGCAACGTGGCGCAAAGTGAGGCGAACTTGGAGTGAAGTCTAAGGTAAGTTCGCCAGGACAGAGAGGGGCACACAGAGAGGGGCACAGAGGCACACACACACAGAGGGCCACGGAGCCACACACATAGAGGGTCACGGAGGCACTTACAAATAGGTTCACGGAGGCACGATGTCGGGGCGGTGGGTAAATGTCGAGGCGACTGCGAGCCAACAAGCCGTTGCCGCACGGAATTTTTGGACATAGTCAGTTTTTCGGAGCCCCGCGCGATGTCGGGACGAACTCGGGACGAACTCCGCACAATTCCGCACGGCTCCAGCGATCGAAGTGGGACCGGCCCCGCGACGCCGGACGGCTCAAGCGACCACGTTAGGTCGCGCTCATCGCATAGAGTTGCATGCTGGTGGGACAGGCCCTTTAGATAGGATAGTAAGTGCGTGAAAGAGTGATCAGGAAGAGCCCGTAGAAGCTTAAGACACAAGAAAGGATAAAAAAGAAAACCAAAGGAAAAGAAAGAAAAAAAAAATAGAAGGGAGAAAATGTGAGGAAGTAAAATAAGCCAAAATAAAATGGATGTACCTCCTCCGTATCTGTACACACCCCCCCCCAACCAGGTCCTGATACCATTTATTATCAGAGTTGTGCTGCACCCTATGCTTGTAATAAGTCGATGAATGGAGACCAAATCTTCTGGAAATGGTCTGATTTGCCTGCTAGGAGGAATCTCAAAACTTCGAGGTGCAACATTTTGGACATGTTTGAAAACCACGTTTTTATCTTCGGTGTGGCAGCGTTTTTCCAGAATTCGAGTATACGTTTTTTTGCCATTATTAAGCCATAATTAAGGAAGCTCTTTTGGAAGTAAGTCAGCTCAAAGCCGGCTTCCATTGTTCCAAAAATAATCAAATCTGCATTCGGTTTCAATTTTATTTTGAATAATTTTGTACTTGACTTGTTTTAAGTGCAAAATGTCCCTGGTGTGTGTAGGATAGTGTTAATCTGGTCGGCGCAGATTTGGTGGGCTGAAGGGCCTGTTTCCACACTGTTTCTCTAAAGTAAACTAAACTAAGGGGGTGGGTAAATTGGCTTGGTATAAATGTAAAAATTGTCCCTAGTGTGCGTAGGATCGTGTTAATATGCGGGGGAACCGCTGGTCAGCACGGACCAGATGGGCTGAAGGGCCTGTTTATACACTGTATCTCTAATCTAAACTAAACTACAAAGAACATGAATCTATCCGAGCAGCCTTTGGTTAGTTACATCTGCACAGTGACAGTAAACCACAGACTATAAATGACACCCCAGTAAGCATTGCCCTGCAAGTTGGTGAAGAACAGTTTCTTTGTCTCCTTCAATTGGCAAAACATTTGTGGTAGAAACTGGATATAAATAGTTCAAAGGGAGAACTAACCCTCAGTAAAATAAATAAAAACCTTCGGATGATAGGTTGAATGTAAAATTTTATTGGCAAAATATTATTGCTTCCTTTCATGTTGAAAGCTCTTTGCAATTGAATATAAGTTTATTCAACAGTGGGAGGGCCGGGATGGAAACCGCATTCATATTCAAAGGGGAGGGAGAGTCAGCTGCAGTTTCTGGAAATTGGTGCAACAAGGTTCAAGACTGGATCTCCAGTTAGAGCGCAGTAATATTAGATTCAGCTCTGGCAGGAAACAATGTTCCCACTGCCACTTTCCGTGCCCACACGCATGCATGCATGCACATGTGTGTATATGTGTGTGTGTGTGTGTGTGGATGTGTGTGTGTGTGTGTGTGTGTGTGTGTGTGTGTGTGTGTGTGTGTGTGTGTGTGTGTAGATGTGTGCCCATAGGTCCACATGTATGTGCCCATTTATTTGTGGATGCCCAGGCGTGCGTTCATGGGCATAGAACATACTAAGAGCCGTGGAGGACAGGAGCAGGCCCTTCGGCCCACAGTGTCCGTGCCGGACACGATCACAAGGTAAACTGATCTTCTCAGCCCGCACGTGATCCAGATCCCTCCATTCCCTCCATTCCCTGCATTTACATGCGCCTCTTAAACACCACTATCATGTGTCTAGTTATGTGAATGTCTGGGTTTATGAGTGTGTGTATGGGTGTAGGTGTGTCTATGGGTGGGTATATGTACGTGCGTGTAGGTGTATGTAGGCATGTGTATGGATGGGTGTATGCGTCTGTGTATGTATATGGTTGTGTGTGTGTGGGTGTTGATGTGTGTACGTGTGTGTGGGTGTGTGCGTGGGTGTGTGTATTGATGAGGTGTGTGTGTTTTGGTGTGTGTATGTGTGTGGGTGTGTGTGCGTGCGTGTGTGCGTGTATGTGTGTTTGTGTACGGGTGTGTGTGAGTGTGTGTGTGCGTGCGTGCGTGTTTGTGTGTGCGTTTGTGTACGGGTGTGTGTGCGTGCATGTGTGTGTGTGGGTGTTGGTGTGTGTGTTTGTGTACGGGTGTGTGTGTGCGTGCGTGTGCGTGCGTGTGTGTTTGTGTGCGTGCGTGTGTGTGCGTGTTTGTGTGTGCATTTGTGTATGGGTGTGTGTGTGTGGGTGTTGGTGTGTGTTTGTGTACGAGTGTGTGTGTGCGTGCGTGTGTATTTGCGTGTGCATTTGTGTGTGGGTGTGTGTGTGCGTGTGTGTGGGTGTGGGTGTTGGTGTGTGTGTTTGTGTACGGGTGTGTGTGCGTGCGTGTGTGTTTGCGTGTGCATTTGTATGTGTGCGTGTGTGTGCACGCATGTGTGTATGTATTTTAATTGCAAGTGCAGACAGTTAGCTAGCTTGGGTGGGACCAGCTCGCGTCCAGGTGATTGTCTCAGACACCCGCACCACGGCACCATGTATCGAGGCTGGAGAGCAGCCAGCAGCTGCTAAATCAGACCTCTGTATCAATCATAAACATCAAGGCGGCAGGAAATTGAGCCATGAGTCATACTAATAGTGGATCACGAGCTTGAAAAAGATGTTTATCTTCTGCACGATAACATCACCAAAGCACCAGCATCCCACAGCCAGCTAATCATCGAAGAGTCTGAAGAAGGGTCTCGACCCGAAACGTCACCAATTCCTTCTCCCCAGAGCTGCTGCTTATTGGGAATTGGGTTATGTTCCATAGACAGATAAAAATGTAATCTTGCATCTGTGAAGCCTTCTCTTGTCCTATTTTGTGCTAGGTTTGTGCAGATGCTTTTGTCTATATTTAGAATTAAACTTTGCCTAAGTATGATGCATAACTGCTTAATCTAGACATCAGATTCTAATCACGCAAGATGGGAACTGAATGAAAACATTACTTCATGCTCAGGACTGGATAATTTACAGTTAAAAATAAAAGTATAAAAGTGTAATTAAAACATGAAAGAGTAGAAGGAATGTGAAGGAAGGAACTGCAGGCGCTGGTTTACACTGGAGAGAGGTACAAAGTGCTGGAGTAACTCAGTGGGACAGGCAGCATCTCTGGAGAGAAGGAATGGGTGAGGTTTGGGTCAATAGGAACAGGAGTTGGCCATTTGGCCACTTGCTCTCCCTGTTTATCAAGAGAGTTTAGAGACACAGTATGGAAACAGGCCCTTCGGCCCTCTGAGTCCATGCTGACCATCGATCACCCGTTCACACTAGTTCTACGTTATCCCACTTCCTCATCGACTCCCCACACGCTAGGGCCAATTAACCTGCAGACCCGCACGTCTATTGGGATGTGGGAGGAAACCGGAGCACCCAGAGAGGTAGCCCATGTGGTCACAGGGAGAACGTGCAGACTCCACACAGACAGTGTGCGAGGTCGGGATCGAACCAGTGTCTCTGGCGCTGTGAGGCAGCTGCTCGACCCGCTATGCCACCGTGCTGTTCTTCCTAAACTTAACGAAATAGTGACCTTTTATCTCGAGAGACATGCTCCAGTGCGGGAGCCAAATAAAAGTGTGGAAGCTTTAGTATTTTCTGGTCGTGTGCAACTTCTGCACCTTACAGCAGCTTGTGATAGCAAGTAACTCCTGCATCCCCTCCCCCTCCCCCTCCCTAGAGGACACCCTGCTGTCCCTCACCTTCCCCAGCCAACAATGGACCATTGTGGGCTCCACCCTTCCTGAGGCCACCTGTTTCCGGCCCTTGTTTGTCCTGGCCTTTACTCACCTCCTGTTTTATTCCTCTCCCACCTCTACTTTCAGTTTGAAGAAGGATCCAGAACCCAAAACGTCCCCCATACCTTCTCTCCACAGATGCTGCCCGTCCTGCTGAGTTACTCCAGCACTTTGCGTCTGTCTTCGGTGTAAACTGGCACCTGCAGTTCCCTCCAGCGCTGCGTTTACGGAGATTTGCCTCGTTGCTGTGCGGGGGGGGGGGGGGGGTGGGAGGGAACTGCAGATGCCGCTTTCCACAGAAGATAGGCACAAAGTGCTGGAGTAACTCAGCGGGACAGGCATCATCTCTGGGGAGAAGAAACGGATGACGTTTCGGGTCCGGGACTGACGAAGAGTCTCGACTGGAGACTGAAGAGACCGGTTTCTGGGTCTGAAGAACGTCACCCATTCCTTCTCCCCAGAGATGCTGCCTTGTCCCACTGAGTTACTCCAGCACTTTGATTAGTTGCTCCTGCCTCATGTGTGATCAAAAGAAACTTAGCAGGAAACACAAACAGCTGTAATCGGGTTTTCTACTTGAAAGAACGCAAGCAAGACTCTTAAGTAAACGTGAAACTTCAAAGTGGCAAAGTGGGAATTTTATCACCCCCCCCATGCTGCACAATGTATTTTAAATATTTACACATGCACACAATGAGGGTGTTAGGTTGATATGATTATGCTGAGCCTGCCACTGCTGTATTGGATTGTAAATGGAAACAAAAACCTCGTTACTCGTTGCCCGACACAAAAAATCCGGAGTAACTCAGCGTCCTCGTCCCCGAAACGCAACCCATGCCTGTCCGGCAGCATCTCTGGAGAGAAGGAATGGGTGGCGTTTGGGGTCGAGACCCTTCTTCAGGCTGATTAGGGATCAGGGAAACGAGAGATATGGACAGTGATGTGGAGAGATAAGGAACAATGAAAGAAAGATATGCAAAAAAGGTGACGATGATAAAGGAAACAGGCCATTGTAAGCTGTTTAACATAGAAACATAGAAATTAGGTGCAGGAGTAGGCCATTCGGCCCTTCGAGCCTGCACCGCCATTCAATATGATCATGGCTGATCATCCAACTCAGTATCCCGTACCTGCCTTCTCTCCATACCCTCTTATCCCCATAGCCACAAGTGCCACATCTAACTCCCTCTTAAATATAGCCAATGAACTGGCCTCAACTACCCTCTGTGGCAGAGAGTTCCAGAGACCCACCACTCTCTGTGTGAAAAAAGTCCTTCTCATCTCGGTCCTCAATGATTTCCCCCTTATCCTTAAGCTGTGACCCCTTGTCCTGGACCTCCCCAACATCGGGAACAATCTTCCTGCATCTAGCCTGTCCAACCCCTTAAGAATTTTGTAAGTTTCTATAAGGTCGAAATAGTGACCTTTTAGTTTTAATAGCTGCACCCGCTGAGTTTCTCCAGCTTTTTGTGTAACCCTCGATTCTCCAGCATCTGCAGTTCCTTCTTTAACACTTTTAGACCTTTTAGTTTTGTTGGGTGAAAATGAGAAGCCCGTGCGACTTGGGTGGGGGAGTGACGGAGAGAGAGAGAGAGGGAATGCCAGGGTTACTTAGAGAAATCAATATTGGCCGGTCACAGCGGTAGAGTCGCTGCCTTACAGCGAATGCAGCGTCAGAGACCCGGGTTCGATCCCGACTACGGGCGCTGTCTGTGCGGAGTTTGCACGTTCTCCCCGTGACCTGCGTGGGTTTTCTCCAAAATCTTCGGTTTCCTCCCACACTCCAAAGACATGCAGGTTTGTAGGCTAATTGGCTTGGCGTACGTGTAAATTGTCCCTAGTGGGTGTAGGATAGTGTTAGTGTGCGGGGATCGCCGGTCGGCGCCAAAGATTTTGGTCGGACCGGACCCGGTGGGCCGAAGGGCCTGTTTTCGCCCTGTACCTCTAAACTAATACCATTAGGCCGTAAGCTGCCCGAGTGAAATACTGAGGTAGACAAAGTGCTGGAGAAACTCAGCGGGTGAAGCAGCATCTAAGGAGCGAAGGAAATAGGTAACGTTTCGGGCCGAAACGTTGCCTATTTCCTATTTCCATGCCTATTTCCTTTGCTCCATAGTAGTCGTGTTACTACTTTGTATTTGTTTGTTCTGAATAAAAGCATTTTGTCAAAAAAAAAGAGAGAGAAGGAATGGGCGGCGTTTCGGGTCGAGACCCTTCTTCAGACCGAGAGTCAGGGGAGAGGGAAACTAGAGGTACAGACAGCGATGTCGACCAGCGCTTCTTTAAATGGTGGTCGACAAAAATGCTGGAGAAACTCAGCGGGTGAGGCAGCATCTATGGAGCGAAGGAAATAGGTGACGTTTCGGGTCGAGACCCTTCTTCAGATTCACCCGCTGAGTTTGAGTGAATTAAATTATTTTGGGGTGCATGTAGTTTCATTCACGGTGAATGAAACATAGAAACATAGAAAATAGGTGCAGGAGTAGGCCATTCGGCCCTTCGAGCCTGCACCGCCATTCAATATGATCATGGCTGATCATCCAACTCAGTATCCCGTACCTGCCTTCTCTCCATACCCCCTGATCCCTTTAGCCACAAGGGCCACATCTAACTCCCTCTTAAATATAGCCAATGAACTGGCCTCAACTACCCTCTGTGGCAGAGAGTTCCAGAGACCCACCACTCTCTGTGTGAAAAAAGTCCTTCTCATCTCGGTCCTGAAGGATTTCTCCCTTATCCTTAAGCTGTGACCCCTTGTCCTGGACCTCCCCAACATCGGGAACAATCTTCCTGCATCTAGCCTGTCCAACCCCTTAAGAATTTTTTAAGTTTCTATAAGATCCCCTCTCAATCTCCTAAATTCTAGAGAGTATAAACCGAGTCTATGCAGTCTTTGTTCATGAGACAGTCCTGACATCCCAGGAATCACTCTGACGTGCCACACGTGACAATGAAGTATTCATTCATTTAGCTCATTCGTCTACAATATCTCCGAGTGCCTCGCGGCGAGGCTTCCCGCCCGGCTCAAGGGAGATCCTCCTTCCCCCTGGCTCTCAAACTGTACAATTCATCCACCCTCGGTCGTGGGGTAGACTGAGACTGACTCCCCTCCAGGCAGCATCTCGGGAGGGAAGGAACGGGTGACGTTTCGGGTCGAGACCCTTCCTCAGCCCGAAGCTGAAACGTCACTCATTCCTTCTCTCTAGAGATGCTGCCTGTCCCACTGAGTTACTCCAGCATTATGTGTCTATCTTCAGTTTAAACCAGCACCTGCAGTTCCTTCTAACACTGATTATTTGCCTCCGTCTTACCATCCCCCCAGCGAACAATGAACCATTCATTCTACATTCCCTTATCATCATCACCTTTGATCTGTTGATTTCACACCTTTTGTTCCATATCTCTCTCTCTCTCTCTATAGTGGGTACATAAAAGGCTGGAGAAGCTCAGCGGGTGCAGCAGCATCTAAGGAGCGAAGGAGATAGGCGACGTTTCGGGTCGAGACCCTTCTTCAGACCTTCAGGGTCTTCAGACCTTCAGGGTCTGAAGAAGGGTCTCGACCCGAAACGTCGCCTATCTCCTTCGCTCCTTAGATGCTGCTGCACCCGCTGAGTTTCTCCAGCTTTTTGTGTAACCCTCGATTCTCCAGCATCTGCAGTTCCTTCTTTAACACTCTCTCTCTATATCTGTGCTCCTTAAACTAATTCAGTGTCATTCACCCATGAGTCTTTAGCACAAAATGTTATTCACCCTAGACTAAATTTCCTGATGTTTTTTGGTAATTTTCGTCTTATTCTCCCTTGCGTATCATTTTATATTTTAATTTATTTTTGTCACATGAGCAAAAAAACATAAATTAACTCAATTTCTTAAGTGTTCAAGAAGGAACTGCAGATGCTGGAGAATCGAAGGTAGAGAAAAGTGCTGGGGAAACTCAGCGGGTGCGGCAGCATCTATGGAGCCAAGGAAATAGGCAACGAAATAGGAAATAGGCAACGTTTCGGGCCGAAACCCAGAAGGGTTTCGGCCCGAAACGTTACCTATTTCCTTCGCTCCATAGATGCTGCCTCACCCGCTGAGTTTCCCCAGCATCTTAGTCCAACGTTACCCATTTCCTTCGCTCCATAGATGCTGCCTCGCCCGCTGAGTTTCTCCAGCACTTTTGTCTACCTTCGATTTCTTAAGTGTTTATTTTATTCAACTTTTTGAACATCCTAAAAATATGTAAAAACATTTCAAGATTTCCATCCACTGCCATTAAAACCAACAAGAGCTTACTAACCTCTTCAATGGCAATGCCTTTTTTAAGTATAGAAAATAAAAATCTGAATAAATTAAGTCATTCACCCTTCATTCACCGCTCTAGGTTCCACTGCAGTCGTACAGGGTCTTGGTGAGGCCACACCTGGAGTATTGCGTACAATTTTGGTCTCCTAATCTGAGGAAAGACAGTCTCGCCGTAGAGGGAGTGCAGAGAAGGTTCACCAGACTGATTCCTGGGATGTCAGGACTTTCATTTGAAGAAAGACTGGATAGACTCGCTGGAATTTAGAAGATTGAGGGGCGATCTTATAGAAACGTACAAAATTCTTAAGGGGTTGGACAGGCTAGATGCAGGAAGGTTGTTCCCGATGTTGGGGAAGTCCAGAACAAGGGGTCACAGTTTAAGGGTAAGGGGGAAGTCTTTTAGGACCGAGATGAGAAAAACATTTTTCACACAGAGAGTGGTGAATCTGTGGAATTCTCTGCCACAGAAGGTAGTTGAGGCCAGTTCATTGGCATACTTAAGAGGGATGTGGCCCTTGTGGCTAAAGGGATCAGGGGGTATGGGGACAAGGCAGGTACAGGATACTGAGTTGGATGATCAGCCATGATCATATTGAATGGCGGTGCAGGCTCGAAGGGCCGAATGGCCTACTCCTGCACCTATTTTCTATGTTTCTATGTTTCATTCACCATGAATGAAACTACATGCACCCCAAAATAATTTCATTCACTCAAACTCAGCGGGTGAATCTGAAGAAGGGTCTCGACCCGAAACGTCGCCTATTTCCTTCGCTCCATAGATGCTGCCTCACCCGCTGAGTTTCTCCAGCATTTATGTCGACCACCATTTTAAGAAGCACTGGTCGACATCGCTGTCTGTACCTCTAGTTTCCCTCTCCCCTGACTCTCGGTCTGAAGAAGGGTTCTCGACCCGAAACGCCACCCATTCCTTCTCTCTAGAGTTGCTGCCTGTCGCAGGGGAGTTACCCCAGCTTTTTGTGTCTGTCTTTGGTGCAAGCAGCATCTGCAGTTCCATCCCCACATTGTCTTTTCGGTCTTCTTGCGTATGGCTGTTGCGTGCACAGCCTAAAGTTGTAGGACAACTTGTTCTATCTGATCTTATTTGTTTGTGCATGCTGGGTTGATTGCATTCGTCGAAACAGGGTGGGCCACGTGAAGGTTGCAACCTCCCCCCCCCCACACACATTGTGAACAGGGCGGACTGGTCAGGCTAGTTTTCACACCCCTGGGTAAATCCCTTGAAATAACTCCACCATTCAGTCCTCCTGTGGGTGATTGGATTTGCAGATTGCTTCCACGCTATCAGTCGATCTCCTACATTCCTTTCAGAGGCTGGTAATTATTAACTGAGCAGGGAGTGGAGGCATGAATGAGAATAATTTTGCCCTGACACTGAACTCAGCATTCCAGACGCCTGACTAATTCTGACTCTGTGCGGCACGGTGGCGCAGCGGGTCGAGCTGCTGCCTCATCACAGCGCCAGGGACCCGGGTTCCATTCTGACTGCGGCTGCTGTCTGTGAGGAGTTTGTACGTTCTCCTTGTGACTCCGGGTGTCCCAGTTTACGCCCACATTCGGAGGCTCGGCCGCAGGCCTGGTGGACGGCAGCATCGGAGGCCTGGATCTCCTCAGCGCAGAGGGAGAATAAGGAGGGGAGAAGACAGAGACTCTAAGACTTTTGCCTTCCACCACAGTGAGGAGGTGCCTGGTGAACTCACTGTGGTGGATGTTAATTTTTGAGTTTATTGTGTGGTCTTGTTATTTTTAATATATGTATGACTGCAGGCACGAAATTTCGTTCAGACCGAAAGGTCTGACTGACAATAAAGGCTATTCATTCATTCATTCACATTCCAAAGGTGCACAGGTTTGTAGGTTAATTGACTTCTGTAAAATTGCCCATATGTGTATGTGATACTGCTAGTGTCTGGTTGATCGCTGGCGGTGCGGACTGGGTGGGCCGAAGGGCCTGTTCCCGTGCTGTATCTCTACACAAAAACTAAACTAAGTGAAGCTAGTGTAGATGGTGCATGTGGCTTGCATGGGCGGGTTGGGCCGAAGGGCCTGGTTCCTTGCTGTATGACTGTAGGAGCCTTTTTCACACAGAGGTGGGTGTATGGAACAAGCTGGCAGAGGAGATAATTGAAGCAATGTTTAAATCCCAATGTTTAAGAAACAGCTAGACACTTTCATGATAGACAAAAGTGCTGGAGAAACTCAGGCGGTGCAGCAGCATCTGAACGTTGCCTATTTCCTTCGCTCCATAAATGCTGCCTCACCCGCTGAGTTTCTACAGCGCTTTTGTCTACCTTCGATTTTCCAACATCTGCAGTTCCTTTTTAGATACTTTCATGGTATATAACAGGTTTGGAAGGATACGGGCGGGTGGGACCTGTGTAGCTGGGACATGTTGGCCGGTGTGGGCGTGTTGGGCCGAAGGGCCTGCTTCCACACTGTATCTTTCTATGACTCTAAGCCTGTTACCTGTGGAGATAGCAGACGCAGAAAAGTAACGGCTCAGTTGGTGTGAATCCGTTGAGCCAGCTGTTTCCAGCTGTTCCCAGCTGCAAGTAGGGCTGCAATTGGTGGTGGGACTCTGACGCAGGTTGGAACGTATCTTGGCCGGCTGGAAGTGTTGGCCAGCAGTTTGCACGGGGCCGGAAGCAAAGACCCTGCAGCGAGCAAGATAGATCCATCGACGAAAAAGACGTAGTACGGTCATGGGGCAGATCCATGGGTCATTTTCGACCCCATTTCCGTAACCGGCTTCCGTCTCCGCACCAGAGATTCCGTCGTAGCGGAGCAAAGATAACTAGTGCGGAGACGGAAACATCCTCGTCAAAATAAAAGTTCTTTGGTAAAAATCTTCTCCTCATTTTCAAAATTAAAATTTATTAACACAAACTGTTCCCCCGCAAAGTTGATTACACTGCGGGTCGGGTCGGGTCGGGTTACTGAAATGGATGAAAAAAAGGCCCACTTCCATTCCATTGCGTACTACACGTCAGCCCATTGCATTTAGCAGGAGTGGTCTATCTCCCTTGCTATAGGATCCTTGGCCAGAAGTGTACCTTGCAGTATTCATTGTAACTCCCTCAGCCCCACCCCAGGCCAGGGAGAGCAGTTGGAGAGATAAAGCTGACATTTGAGTTTCAAATGTTTCTTTATTTTGAATGTTCCTGCCTGCAGCCCCAGAGCTCCCCAGCTCCTAATAAATCACTGCTTGGCAAAGATGTGTGTGAACAAGGCCCCGCTGTGACTTTATGCAGATGTTTCTCCACACTGCAGCAGCCCAGAGCAGCAGCAAACTTCATTCAGGCCCCAGGCAGCTAGTTCCCCGAGTCCCTGACATTATGTAGTTTGTGCAATCCATCGGGGGAGTGAGATATTAAAACGGGAAACTAGGTAAGTACTTGAGGGGAGAAATGGCGGCACGGCGTGGCGCAGCGGTAGAGTTGCTGCCACGGGTACGGAGTTTGCACGTTCTCCCTGTGACCCGTGCAGGAACAGGCCCTTCAGCCCATCGAGTCTGCGCCGACCAGCGATCCCAGCATCCTAGCACCACCCGACACACACTGGGGACAATTTACATTTATACCAAGCCAGTTAACCTACAAACCTGTACGTCTTTGGAGTGTGGGAGGAAGTTTGTACGTTCTGCCTGGGTTTGACCTGCCTGGGTTTTCTCTGAGATCTTCAGTTCCCTCCCGCACTCCAAAGACGTACAGGCTTGTCATACGAAGGTCAAAATGTGTGTAGGATAGTGGTAGTGTGCGGGGATCGGTGGATAGCATGGACTTGGTGAGCCGAAGGGCCTCTTTCCACGCTATATTTCTCAACTAAACTAAATCACATTGGTCCATTCTGCACTGCAGTAATGTGTTCTTGATGAGGGTTACACAAAAAGCTGGAGAAACTCAGCGGGTGCAGCAGCATCTAAGGAGCGAAGGAGATAGGCGACGTTTCGGGTCAAGACCCTTCTTCAGACTACAGAATTAACGTGTTCTTGATGAAGATCGTTGGATACCATTGAAAGTGGATGCACTCTAAAGTAAAGGAAGAATTAAATTTCCATTAGACCTTTCATGGCTTCAGCTAAGCTGAATGCTTTTATAGTTAATGAAGTGGTCTTTCAAAGTCATTCATAATTGTTCATTCCTTTTAAACAATAGTTTTGTCTTCTGATTCATGCCTTCAACATACCCGCACTTCCCCGAGATTATGTTTGCCACACAGTCCTCCTCTCATGCATGTGTTTAGTTTGATTTACCGATCCAGTGTGGAAACAGGCCCTTCGGCCCATCGAGTCTGGGCCGACCAACGAACACACAGGGAACAATTTACAGAGGCCAATCAACCTACAAGCCTGCACGATTTTGGAGTGTGGGGGGAACCCGGAGAAAACCCACGCAGGTCACAGGGTGAACGCACAAACTCAGCACAAACAGCACCCGTAGTCAGGATCGAACCGGGGACTCTGGCGCTGTAAGGCAGCAACTCTACCGCTGCGCCACCATGCTGGGCGCTGAGTTACTCCAGCAATTAGTGTCCTTTTGTGTAAAACAGCATCTGCAGTTCCTCGTTTAACCATATAACCATATAACAATTACAGCACGGAAACAGGCCCTCTCGGCCCTTCCAGTCCGTGCCGACCATTTATTTTCCCCTAGTCCCATCTACCTGCACTCAGACCATACCCCTCCATTCCCTTCCCATCCATATACCTATCCACTTTACTTTTAAATGTTAAAATCGATCCTGCCTCCACCACTTCTGCAGGATGTGATTCGTTACCACAGATACCAGCAGTTATCACAGAGTCAGAGAGTGATACAACAGGCCCTTCAGCCCAACTTGCCCATACCGGCCAACATGTCCCAGCTGCACTAGTCCCACCTGCCATATCCCTCCAAACCTTGGTCCATATCCCTCCAAACCTGTCTAACTGTTTCTTAAACATTGCAATAGTCCCAGTCTCAACCACCTCATCTGGCAGCTCGTTCCATACACCCACCACCCTTTGTGTGGAAAAAGTCACCCCTCGGATTCCGATTAAATAATTTCCCCGTCACCTTGAACCCCGGGAGGGTTAAATCCTCTGGGAATTTCTGGGAATAAATATGGAACATGGAAAAAGTACGGCACAAGACCAGGTGTCTCGGCGCGCGATGCCTCTGTCAAACACAAAGCCGCGGCAACTTCATCTTGTCTGCCTGCAGGTGATGAATATCCCTCCATTCCATGCACTTGTTTAAAAGTCTATAAACACCACTCTATCATATCTGGCTCCACCACCATCCCTGGCAGTGTGTCCCAGCCACTCACCACCTTCTGTGTAAAAAAAAAAATTCCCTACACATCTTCTGTAAACTTTGCCCCTCTAGTTAGTTAGTTAGTTTAGTTTTAAAGAAGGAACTGCAGATGCTGGAGAATCGAGGGTTACACAAAAAGCTGGAGAAACTCAGCGGGTGCAGCAGCATCTAAGGAGTGAAGGAGATAGGCGACGTTTCGGGTCGAGACCCTTCTTCAGACTGGTCAGGGATCAGGGAAACGAGAGATATAAACAGTGATATGGAGAGATAAAGCAAGAACAATGAGTGAAAGATATGCAAAAAAGTATTGGAGATAAGGAAAGCAGGCCATTGTAAGCTGTTTCTGGTGTGAAAATTAGAAGCTAGTGCGACTTGGGGGGGGGGGGGGGAGATGGAGAAGGAATGTCAGGGCCCGAGGGCTGAGGGAGAGGTGGGGGGGTGGGGGGGTGGGGGGAAAGGAGCAGTCTGGGTTAAGAGAATTGAGAAAATTCAATGTTTAAGCCCAGAGGATGCAGACTCCCCAAGCGGAATATGAGATGTTTGTTGTTCCTCAAACTTGCGGTGTTGTTCACTCTGGCCATGGAGGAGGCCCAGGACCGAGAGGTCGGATACGGAGTGGGAGGGGGAGTTGAAGTGCTGAGCCACCGGGAGGTCGGGTTGGTTATTGCGGACCGAGCGGAGGTGTTCGGCGAAACGATCGCCTAGCCTCCGCTTGATCTCACCGATGTAGATTAGCTGGCATCTGGATGCAGTAGACGAGGTTGGAGGAGGTGCAGGTGAACCTCTGTCGGACTTGGAATGACTGCTTGGGTCCCTGAAAGGAGTGGATGGGGGAGGTGAAGGAACAAGTGTAGCATCTCTTGCGGTTGCAAGGGAAAGTGCCCGGGGAAGGAGTGGAGCAGGAGGGAAGGGAAGAATTGACGAGGGAGTTGCGGAGGGAGCGGTCTTTGCGGAAGGCAGACAGGGGGGGAGATGGGAAGATGTGGCGAGTGGAGGGGTCACGTTGGAGGTGGCGAAACTGGCGGAGGACTATCTGTTGTATGCGCTGGCTGGTGGGGTGAAAGGTGAGGACCAGGGGGACTCGGCCCTTGTTGTGAGTGGGGGAATGGGGAGAGAGGGCAGTGTTGCGGGGTATGGAGGAGACCCTGGTGCGAGCCTCATCGATAGTGGGGGAGGGGAAACCCCGTTCTCTGAAGAACGAGGACATTTGCGATGACCTGGTGTGGAACACGTCATCCTGGGAGCAGATGCGGCGTAGTCGGAGGAATTGGGAATAGGGGATGGAGTCCTTACAGGAAGCAGGGTGGGAGGAAGAGTAGTCCAGGTAGCTGTGGGAGTCAGTTGGTTTGTAGTGGATGTCAGTCAGGAGTGTGTCACCTGCAATAGAGATGGTGAGGTCAAGGAATGGTAGGGAAATGTCGGAAATGGTCCAAGTATATTTGAGTGCCGGATGGAAGTTGGTGGTGAAATGGATAAAGTCAGTCAGTTCTGCGTGGGTGCAGGAGGTGACACCAATGCAGTCGTCAATGTAACGGAGGTAAAGGTCGGGGGTGGGGCCCTGGTACGTCGAGAACAAAGATTGTTCGACGTACCCGACAAAGAGGCAGGCGTAGCTAGGGCCCATGCGTGTGCCCATAGCTACGCCTTGTGTTTGGAGGAAATGGGAGGAGTCAAAAGAGAAGTTGTTTAGGGTAAGGACCAACTCCGCTAGGCGTAGGAGGGTGTCAGTGGATGGGTATGGGTTGCTCCTCTGGTCGAGGAAGTACCGGAGGGCTTTGAGACCATCCTGGTGGGGGATGCAGGTGTATAGTGACTGGACGTCCATGGTGAAGATGAGAGGATGGGGGCCTGGACAACGGAATGTGCGGAGCCGACGGAGAGTGTCTGAGGTGTCTTGAACATAGGTGGGGAGGGATTTAACAAAGGGGGATAGGATGGAGTCAAGGTATGTGGAAATGTGTTCGGTGGGGCACGAACAGGCAGAGACAATGGGTCTGCCGGGGCAGTCGGGTTTGTGGATTTTGGGGAGAAGGTAAAATCGGGCTGTGCGGGGCTGGGAAACGATGAGGTTGGAGGCTCGGGGGGGTAGGGAGCCGTTAATGAAGCCGGTTATGGTGCTCGAGATGGTGGCCTGGTGCTCGTCAGTGGGGTCATGGTCCAGGGGTAAGTAGGAGGAGGTGTCCGAGAGTTGGCGCGTGGCCTCTGCTTTGTAGAGATCGACGCGCCAGACTACCACGGCACCTCCCTTGTCGGCGGGTTTGATAACCCAGTCTGGGTTGTTGCGGAGTGAGTCGATGGCAGTACGTTCGGAGGGGGAGAGATTGGAGTGAGACAGGGGAGTGGAGAAGTCGAGGCGGTTGATGTCCCGACGGCAGTTTTGTATAAATAGTTCTAAAGCTGGAGGGCCACGAGGGGGGGTCCACGAGGAGGGGGTACGTGGGAGACAGGAAAAGGGATCATCAGTGGGGGGCGAGGACTTGTTCCCGTGGAAAAACGCTGTGAGGCGGAGGCGACGGTAGAAGAGCTCCAAGTCGTGGTGGGCACGGAACTCATTGAGGTGGGGACGGAGGGGGACAAAGGTAAGACCTCTGCTGAGGACCGACCTTTCGGTGTCGGAGAGGGGGAGGTCCGGGGGGATGGTGAACACGCGGCAGGGATGGGGGTTGTGGCTGGAGGAAGGTAGGTGAGTGGACTGAGGACGGGGTGTAGTGTGGTGGGGGGGTGGAGGGTGGTCAGGGGGTGGGGGGATATGGGGGCTGTGGTGTGGGTGGGAAAGAGCAGGGGTTACATGGTAGGAGGGGGATGGGAAAGACCCAGTGGTATAGCCACTGAGGTCACCGGGGCTGGGGAGAAGGGCACTAGGACCCAGTGCCGTTAACAACAGAGTGGTGGGAGGAGTGAGCAACGTGGAGGCTTCAGGCCCGCTGCAGGGTCCAGTCTGTAGGTGAGGCGACGGTTGCGGGCTGCTGGAGGGCGGTGGAATGTCGTGGGTCGGCGGGCCCGAAGGTAGGAGTCTGCGGGCAGTGGAGTCGGTGTCCGCGGGCGATGCGTGGGTGGTCCCGGTGGGCGAGTGGTCGGTGGGGCCCAGTACAACGGCGATGCTGGATTATTTAGTTTAGTTTAGTTTATTGTCACATGCTGAGGTACAGTGAAAAGCTTTTAGACAATGGACGATAGACAATAGGTGCAGGAGTAGGCCATTCGGCCCTTCGAGCCAGCACCGCCATTCAATGTGATCATGGCTGATCATCCCCAATCAGTACCCCGTTCCTGCATTCTCCCCATATCCCCTGACTCCGCTATCTTTAAGAGCCCTATCTAGCTCTCTCTTGAAAGTATCCAGAGAACCGGCCTCCACCGCCCTCTGAGGCAGAGAATTCCACAGACATGTGGCGTGCTAACCATTCAGCGGAAAGACAATAGATGATTACAATCGATCCACCCGCAGATACGGATGCAGGATAAAGGGAATAACGTTTAGTGCAAGATAGAGTCCAGTGAAGTCCAATAGAAGATGGTCTGAGGGTCTCCAATGAGGTAGATGGTAACTCAGAACTGCTCTGTAGTTGGTGATAGGATGGTTCAGTTGCCTGTTAACAGCTGGGAGGAAGCTGTCCCTGAATCTGGAGGTGTGCGTTTTCACGCTTCTGTACCTGACGGTAGAGGGGAGAAGTGGGACTGGCCGGAGAGGGACTCATCCTTGATTAAGCTGTTGGCCTTGTCGAGGCAGCGTGAGGTGTAGATGGAGTCAATGGAAGGGAGGTTGGTTTGTACGATGGTCTGGGCTGGGTCCGCAGCTCTCCCCAATGTCCGGCGGTCTTGGATGGAGGTGTGGTGATGCATCCCGATAAAATGCTTTCCCCCCTCTCTCACCTTAGAGCTACGCCCTTGGTGAATCAGGTTCAAAGCCTAATGCAAGGGAATTTAAGTATTACGAGAAATGTGCTGTATTATAATAATAAGTCTCAGCCTTAGTGTATAGCTGGGTCTAATCCTCTTGTGCCTCTTAAACCTCTTTGGCCGATGTGTCATCCTGCTGGTAAATAATCTGTCTGTCGAGAGTTAATTCCCTTTATTTGCCACCGTGTTTACATTGGGAGCAAGAACCACTTTAAAACTTTGCATAAAAATAACCATTGCTGATTATGTTTAAGAAGGAACTGCAGGTGCTGGAAAAATCGAAAGTCGACAAAAATGTCTTCCCCCCCCCCCGCCTCCCCCCACCCCCCATCAGTCTGAAGAAGGGTTTCAGCCCGAAACGTTGCCTATCTCCTTCGCTCCATAGATGCTGCCTCACCCGCTGAGTTTCATCAGCATTTTGTGTACCCTTGATTTTCCAGCATCTGCAGTTCCTTCTTTAACACTGCTGGAGAAACTCAGCGGGTGAGGCAGCATCTATGGAGCGAAGGAATAGGTGACGCTTCGGGCCGAAACCCTCCTTCAGACTCTAATAGGCGACGCTTCGGGTCGAGACCCTTCTTCAGACTTGAAGAAGGGTCTCGACCCGAAACGTCGCCTATTTCCTTCGCTCCATAGATGCTGCCGCACCCGCTGAGTTTCTCCAGCATTTCTGTCTATCGCTGATTACGTGGCATTTGCGTGGGAAGGAACTGCAGATGCTGGTTTACACCGAAGATAGACACAAAAATGCTGGAGTGACTCAGCGGGACAAGGCAGCATCTCCGGGTCGAGACCCTTATAACCATATAACCATATAACAGGTCAGGCGGATGCTGCCTGACCTGCTGAGAAGTTGCGGCATTTTCCCGCTCTCGTTTTGCATTTCCTGGGTCGCCAGGTTTTCATGTGACTTACGACATAATCTATTCACTGGAATTGGTACATTGTGTCCCGTGAAGGTTGCGTCACTTAGGCGGGGTGTTGATTCACCAAACCTTCAATGAAACTTTGTGCCAGCTGCAAACTCATGACGCAACCTAGTGTCACATTAATATAATTACTCTATGGCACAACAACAGTGGGATTTATCTTAACTTAAGTCAACATAATATTAAGGCAACGCTGCAAATAGCCTGAATTGGACAGGGCGTGCGTGTTGCTATTTGTACATTCAAAGGCTGGTGGAAATTTGATACCATTCATAAAATGGTGTTGGTAGGGGGCCAAATGGGTAGGAAGGAACCGCAGATGTCGGTTTAAACCAAGGATAGACACAAAGTACTGGAGTAACTCAGCGGGTCAGCCAGCATCTCTGGAGAGAAGGAATGGGTGACGTTTCGGGTCGAGACCCTTCTCTCAGACTGAAAGTCACGGGAAAGGGAAATGAGAGAAATGTCAATACACAATAGACAAGAGGTGCAGGAGGAGGCCATTCGGCCCTTCGAGCCAGCACCGCCATTCAATGTGATCATGGCTGATCATCCCCAATCAGTACCCGTTCCTGCCTTCTCCCCATATCCCCTGACTCCGCTATCTTTAAGAGCCCTATCTAGCTCTCTCTTGAAAGTATCCAGAGAACCGGCCTCCACCACCCTCTGAGGCAGAGAATTCCACAGACTCACAACTCTCTAGGTGAGAAAAGTGTTTCCTCATTTCCGTTCTAAATGGCCTTACCCCTATTCTTAAACTGTGGTCCCTGGTTCTGGACTCCCCCAACATCGGGAACATGTTTCCTGCCTCTAGCGTGTCCAAACCCTTAATAATCTTATATGTTTTAATAAGATCCCCTCTCATCCTTCTAAACTCCAGAGTGTACAAGCCCAGCTGCTCCATTCTCTCAGCATATGACTCTTGAAGGGTCTCATCCTGAAACGTCACCCATTCCTTGTCCATGTATTTTTTTTAATATCCTGTATAAATCTAATAACATTACTAGATTTCATGAAACTCACACTGAATGTATTTTGACCTTTCCATAAATGGATGTTAAAACTGACAATATATGACGTAAACTGTAGGGAAATTCCCGTTACGTTAATGGCCCTGTCCCACTGTACAACTCATTCAAGAGCTCTCCCGAGTTAAAAAAAATCAAACTCCTGGTAAGCACGTAGAATGTACGTTGTGGGTACGTCGGAGCTCGGGACGTCTCTTCGCGGCTTGTAACGCTAACGGCAGGTACTCGGGAAACGCGGTAAGCTCGTGAAGACTCGTGAAGATTTTTCAACATGTTGAACAATGTCCACGAGAGCCCCGAGAAAGGAAGAGGCGGAGACAGTGGGCTGTGGGAGAGCCTGGAAGGGGAGGGGAAGGAGGGAGAAAGCAGGGACTACCTGAAATTAGAGAAGTCAATGTTCACACCGCTGGGGTGTAAACTACCCAAGCGAAATATGAGGTGCTGCTCCTCCAATTTGTGGTGGGACTCACTCTGGCCATGGAGGAGGCCCAGGACAGAAAGGTCGGATTCGGAATGGGAGGG
>OY740801.1:6466419-6503919 GCA_963514005.1 Raja brachyura
CGTTAATAAATTATAATTTTGAAAATGAGGAGAAGATTTTTACCAAAAAACTTTTATTTTGACGAGGATGTTTCCGTAACCGGCTTCCGTCTCCGCACTAGTACCTTTGCTCTGCTACGACGGGATCTCTGGTGCGGAGACGGAAGCCGGTTACGGAAATGGGGCCGAAAATGACCCATGGATCCGCCCCATGACCGTACTACGTCTGTGGACTATCTTGCTCGCTGTAGGGTCTTTGATTCAGACTGATGTCACGATAAAGGGGAACGAGAGATATAGACGGTGATGTAGAGAGATAAAGAACAATGAAGGAGAGATGTGCAAAAAACTAACGATGATAAAGGAAGCAGGCCGTTGTTAGCTGTTTGTTGGGTGAAAACGAGAAGCTGGTGCGACTTGAGTGGGGGAGGGATGGAGGGAGAGGGAACGCCGGGGTTAGTTGAAGTGAGAGAAATCAATGTTCACACCACTGGGCTGTCAGCTGCCCAATCGAAATATCAGATTTGATATTTGGGCCTCACTCTGAATTCTGGTCTCTGGATTCATCGTCTCAATTCTGGGGAAGGTCCATCCATGCTGGTCAAATCTCCGGCACGGTGGCGCAGCGGTAGAGTTGCTGCCTCACAGCGCCAGAGCCCCGGGTTCGATCCTGACTACGGGTGCTGTCTGTGCGGAGTTTGCACGTTCTTCCCAGGTGCTCCGGTTTCCTCCCACACCCCAATGGGGTGCAGGTTTGTAGGTGAATTGGCTAAGGTAAAGATTGTAACTAGTCCCCAGGGCGTGGGATCATGCTGGTGTGCAGGGATCGCTGGTGGGCACAGACTCGGTGGGCCGAATGGCCTGTTTCTGTGCTGTGCCTCTAAGTAAAGTCTCAGGTCTAAAGGACGACCTTGCTCACACTTTTGCCAGTTTAGATTAGTTTAGAGATACAGCGCTGAAACAGGCCCTTCGGCCCACTGAGTCCGCACCGCCCAGCGATCCCCGCACACTAACACTATCCTACATGCACGCCTGGGGACAATTTTTACATTTACACCAAGCCAATTAACCGGTGGGGCAAAACCAAAGTCCTCGGAGAAAACCTACGCAGGTCACAGGGAGAACGTGCAAACTCCGTACTGGCAGCACCCGTAGTCAGGATCGAACCCGGGTCTCTGGCGCTGTGAGGCAGCAACTCTACCGCCGCGCCACCGCGCCGCACGGCGTTGAATCCTCTGCCTCCACGCGGCCCACTTGCCCACCGCGGCCCGTCTGCCTCCACGCGGCCCACTTGCCCACCGCGGCCCGTCTGCCTCCACGCGGCCCACTTGCCCACCGCGGCCCCTCTGCCTCCACGCGGCCCGCTTGCCCACCGCGGCCCTTCCAGTTTGTACGCCAGGACGGATCCGCGGGCAAACTGGAAACGCTCCGGTCCTGGCAACATCCTGCAACATTCCCATCGACGTGGTCACGGATGTTGCTGGCACCATTGTGGACATCTTGAGAACTGGCGGGGGGGAATCGCCAGCTCGCTACCCCCCGACAATCCAATAGCAGCTGGATCGAAAATGAACCTTTTATGTAAGGATGCTTCTCTCTTGATATGAAGAATAATAGCCAGACAAGACGGCTTTTGTTCACTCACAGCTGGATGAAGGATTGCCAGCAGACATAAAACAGCTGGTTTAAATAACAGCCTACTCTCTCTCTCTCTCTCTCTCTCTCTTTCTCTCAATACCTCACCCTCTCTCTCACTATATATATATCTATATATCTCCCCCTCTCTCTCCCCACATGTTTGTCTTTCTGTCTGTCTGTGTGTTTGTCTGTGTGTGTGTGTGTGTGTCTGTGTGTCTGTCTGTGCCTGTGTGTCTGTCTGTGTGTGTGACTGTGTGTGTGTGTCTGTCTGTGTGTGTCTGTGAGTCTGTGACTGTCTGTGTGTGTGTCTGTCTGTCTGTGTGTGTGTGTCTGTGAGTCCGTGATTGTCTGTGTGTCTGTGTGTGTGTGTGTGTCTGTGAGTCCGTGATTGTCTGTGTGTGTGTGTGTGTGTGTGTGTGTGTGTGTGTGTGTGTGTGTGTCTGTGTGTGTGTGTGTGTGTGTGTGTGTGTGTGTCTGTCTGTCTGTCTGTCTGTCTGTCTGTCTGTCTGTGTGTGTGTCTGTGTGTGTGTCTGTGTGTGTGTCTGTGTGTGTGTGTGTCTGTGTGTGTGTGTGTGTGTGTGTGTGTGTGTGTGTGACCCTGTGTGTGTGTGTGTGTGTGTGTGTGTGTGTGTGTGTGTGTCTGTCTGTCTGTGTGTCTGTCTGTGTGTGTCTGTCTGTCTGAGTGTGTGTGTGTGTGTGTCTGTCTGTGTGTCTGTGTGTGTGTCTGTGTGTGTGTGTGTGTGTGTGTGTGAGACTCTGTGTGTGTGTGTGTCCCTCTCCATCTCTCAGCCCTGCAGGTTTACTCCGGTTGAGCTGGCCTGGGTCTATCCTGGTCCAGACTGGCCACACTGGCACGTTGCTGCCGGGGCCTGGCCCATGTAGTCACAGAACCAGATGGTGTTGTGATGTGGTTTCTGAGTAAGTGAAGGGTGTAGAGAGGATGTGATTACCGGACTGACTGGCTGCTGCTTGGGAACGATACATAGATATATAGACAATAGACAATAGGTGCAGGAGTAGGCCATTCAGCCCTTCGAGCCAGCACCGCCATTCAATGTGATCATGGCTGATCATCCCCAATCAGTACCCCGTTCCTGCCTTCTCCCCATACCCCTTGATTCCACTAGCCCTTAGAGCTCTATCTAACTCTTTTGAATATATCCAGTGAATCGGCCTCCGGAGGCTGGAAATTCCACAGATTCACAACTCTCATTCTAAATGGCCCTCCCCTTATTTTTAAACTGTGACCCCTGGTTCTAACATGTTTCCTGCGACTAGCGTGTCCAATTCCTTAATAATTTTATATGTTTCTATAAGATATCCTCTCATCCTTCTAAATTCCAGTGAATACAAGCCCAGTCACTCCATTCTTTCATCATATGACAGTCCCGCCATCCCAGGAATTGACCTGGTGAACCTACGCTGCACTCCCTCAATAGCAAGAATGTCCTTCCTCAAATTAGGAGACCAAGACTGCACACAATACTCCAGGTGCGGTCTCACCAGGGCTCCATGTAACTGCAGTAGGACCTTCTTGCTCTAATACTCAACTCCTCTCACTATGAAGGCGAATATGCCATTCGCTTTCTTCACTGCCTGCCGTACCTGCATGCTTACTACTTTCAGTGACTGATGTACAAGGACAACCACAGGGCTGCCAGCATTGAGTGTGAGTTGAGAGTGAGTAATTGCGAGGGAGCGCAGTGACCGGGGTGGGTGGGGGGGGGGGGGGGGGTGAGGGGGGTGTTTCCCCTCCCATGGTAAGGGAGCTTTTATATTTTTCAGCTTGAAATTGTGCAATTTGGTGCATACTGTAGCGAGTCTTTTAACTTACACTTGAATGCAACATTTATGCTTTAAATTGGATTAGGTATGAATAAGGTTAGGCTAAATTACATTCCTAATTACATTCCACGATAGAGCCAAGCTCTGCTCAACAGGTGCAGCACATGAATGACCTTAGTATATTCATGTATGGAAATCAGATTATATTCATGCTGTTATGCATAATTATAGAGAAAAACTCAGAGAAACAAAGCAAAAGTCAGTCTTCCATCACAAATAAATCAATCAACCTTGTTCAAGAAGGAACTGCAGATGTTGGAGAATCGAAGGTAGACAAAATTGGTGGAGAAACTCAGCGGGTGCGGCAGCATCTATGGAGCGAAGGAAATAGGCAACGTTTCGGGCCGAAACCCTTCTTCAGACGGTTTCAACCAAGACGAAAATAATGCCACATATTCAATCATATATGGTTCAATGAAATTAAGATATGTATGTAAAAATATATATGGAAACAGGCCCTTCTGCCCATCAGGTCCACGCTGACCAGCAATCTATCATCCACCAATTCCATCCATCACGCCAGGGACAATTTACAGAAGCCAATTAACCTACAAACCTGCACTTCTTTCGGATATGGGAGCAACCGGAATATCCAGAGAAAACCCATGTGGTAGTAAGGCAGCAACGCTACCGCTGCGCCGCCGTGCCACCCCATTACATTATTTTTTCGTCAGAGTTGGCAGCCTTGCTAATAATTCAAACATTTTATGCAAGTTCCAATTGTTTGGACAAAAAGTAAAGTATCCTTTATTGTCAGACCTTTCGGTCTGAACGAAATTTCGTTGCCTTGCAGTCATACATTTAATAAAATAATAAAACACACAATAAACGCAAATTTAACATCCACCACAGTGAGTTCACCAGGCACCTCCTCACTGTGATGGAAGGCAAAAGTCTGAGTCTTTGTCTCTTCCCTCCTTGTTCTCCCTCTGCGCTGAGGCGATCCAGGCCTCCGATGTTATGACCCCGCGGCTCAAACTGTGCACCGCGAACGGGCCGGTTCAACTCCGCGGCCCGGGGCGGTCGAAGCTGCCGCCCTCCAGTCCAGCGGATGCAGCTGTTGCCGCGGGAGCTCCGGAAAAACAGGTCACCAACCTGTGACCTGCGAGCTCCCGACGATGTCGTCTGCTGGGCCCGCGGCCGAACCTCCGAGGTCGGGCCGCCGTCACCGCCGGGACATGTCCTCAGCCCCGAGTCGGGCCGTCACCGCAGCTGGAACCCGCCGCAGCCTCGAAGTCGGCCAGCCTCGCGCTGGTAAGTCCTGGCTGGCTCTGCCTCCGGAGCCTCGAGGTCGGTCTCAGTTGGAGGCCGCCAGCTCCGCCATTAGGCCTCAGCGCAGACTGGAGACGGGGGATACGACAAGAAAAGTCGCGTCCACCGCCCCGAAGGAAGAGACTAAGACACGTTTCTCCCACCCCTCCCCCACACACATACACTACATAATAACTCAAATTAACACGCTAAAACAGGACAAGGACAACAACAAAACAGAAAATACAAACGGACTGCAGGCGAGCCGCAGCTGCTAGGGTAGGGCAGCGCTGCCACTTCCGGAATCACTTACTACTTAAAATCACTTATTACTGCTTTAGAACAGTTAAGTTACTTGAAGACTATTTCAGAAATGATGGCAGTCAACAAAAAATCAACTAACAAATGAAAGCAAACTAAAAAAAAATACCATGTTCCCTTTCCTGACTCTACCTCTCATTACTTTAACGCTGTTAACAGAGCAAAGGGATATTAATCTCAAGAATCAAAATGGGGAAAGTGAGGGCAATTTTGCTTAAATGGTAATTCTAAGCCCATTCAGATCTGCGTGGAGTCAGTTATACAACATGTAGATGGCTGGCACAATGAGGGCGTGAGAATTTGCTCCAAGGCGTGATTGGCAGCCCGGCAACCAGGTCTTGTTGCACGTCCCCTTTTCCTAACCCGACACCATTCAGATAATACCCTGCCTTCCTGTTCTTGCCACCACAGTGGATTTACCCGCAGCGATGCAGCATCAGGGTCTGTGAAGGATTCATATAGACACACACTGCTGGAGGAACTCAGCGGGTCAGGCAGCATCTCTGGGGAAAAAGGATGGGTGACGTTTCAGGTCGGTGCAGTTTACAACCCAGCGGTATGAACGTTGATTTAACTAATTTCAAGTAACCGCTGCGCCCCTCTCTCTCTCCTCCTCCACCCTAGTCATCCCGGGGTGCAGTATTTTGTGTCTATCTTCGGTGTAAACCAGCATCTGCAGTTCCTTCACACACAATTAACTGTTGTTGTTGTCAATTATGGGTTTTACAGAGAAACATATTTACACGTTTAAGACAGACAGACACAAAATGCAGGAGTAACTCAGCGGGTCGGGCAGCACCGCTGGAGGAGAGAAGGAATGGGTGGAATCGCTATTCAGCGAAGGGTCTGAAGACGGATCTTGTCCCGAAACGTCACCCATTCCTTCTCTCCAGAGACGCTGCCTGTCCCGCTGAGTTACTCCAGCATTTTGCGTCTTATCGTCGGTGTAAACCAGCGTCTGCAGTTCCTTCCTGCACGATATGGTCGGAGTACGTTCAGGTACTGAAGTGGGCACGGGCTGACACAGACAACGACCACATTGTGCAAACACTTGCATCTTCACTTGCGAGCCAAGTGGGGCCTGTTGACCAGGCTCTCAAACAGGCTCCATTTACATAGATACGTTCAGCGGGCTAACCCTTCCCACGAGAGTTACACAAAAAGCTGGAGAAACTCAGCGGGTGCAGCAGCATCTAAGGAGCGAAGGAGATAGGCGACGTTTCGGGTCGAGACCCTTCTTCAGACTGCTTTTTTTTTTTTTTAAATTTTTTTTTAAATTGGAGAGAAGGTAAAATCGGGCCGTGCGGGGCTGGGAAACGATGAGGTTGGAGGCTCGGGGGGGGGGGGGGGGTGGGGGGGTAGGGAGCCGGAGTTGATGAAGCGGTTATGGTGCTCGAGATGGTGGCCTGGTGCTCGTCAGTGGGGTCATGGTCCAGGGGTAAGTAGGAGGAGGTGTCCTTCCCACGAGAGCTTTCTCCACAGCACGCCCCATGGTGTCGCACTCAGGGCTCCGCGCTGGGCGCGGGAAATGGAAGGGTATGACAAAAGATTCACGTGACCAGTCTGATGTTTAGTTGGAGTTCTGGTTGAGTGCTGCTTGGCTCAGTCAGTAACCAACAGAAATGTTCAATGTCCTGTCGTTTCCACGGGGACCGTTGTCTGTCTGATGTCATCGCCACCGATGAAATGGAGCACGAGCGAGCGGAGGTCGCCAGCCGCACTTTGCATTCATGCCGTGCGTTCACTGGGGGGAGGAAGTCCCAGCGCACTTCACGCTGAATTTGGCAAGGAATCCTCTGCAAAGATAGCAGATGGAGAGATCAGAGGTTCTTGATCAGTATGGGTGTCAGGGGTCATCGGGGGGGATGGGGGGGGGGAAAGGCAGTGGAATGGGGTTGAGGGGGAGAGATAGATCAGCCATGATTGAATGGCGGTGTAGACTTGATGGGCCGAATGGCCTTAATACTGCTCCTACCACTTATGAACCTCTTAGTTTTGTTTCAGGGTACAGCGTGGAAACAGGCCCCCCGGCCCCCCGGCCCACCGAGTCCACGCCGACCAGCGTTCACCCATTCACATTAGTTTAGTTAGGATTAATTTGGATCAATATAGCTCAGTGTAGTTTGCTGTCACGTGGAGCGAGGTACAGGGAAAAGCTTTTGTTGCGTGCTATCCAGTCAGCGGAAATACAATACACGATTACAATCCTGCCGTCCACAGTGTACAGACACAGGATAAGAAGGGTTTCGGCCCGAAACGTCGCCTATCTCCTTCGCTCCATAAATGCTGCTGCACCCGCTGAGTTTCTCCAGCATTTTGTGTACCCCCAGGATAAAGGGAATAACGTTTAGTGCAAGATAAAGTCCAGTAAAGTCCTATTAAAGATAGTCCAAAGGCCTCCAATGAGGTAGATGGGAGCTCAGGACCGCTCTCCAGTTGTTGACCGGACGCCTGCTAACAGCTGGGAAGAAACTGTCCCTGATTCACACTTCTGAACCTCTTGCCCGATGGGAGAGGGGGGAAGAGGGAATGGCCTCGGTGAGACTCGTCCTTGATGATGCTGCTGGCCTTGCTGAGGCAGCGTGAAGTGTAGATGGAGTTAATGGAAGGGAGGTTGGTTTGCGCGATGGTCTGGGCTGCGTCCACAACCTTCTGCGGTTTCTTGCCGTCTTGGAAGTTCTATCTTACCCCATTCCCTTCAAACTAGGGGGGGGGGGGGGGTGGGGAGGATTTACATAGGGCAAATTAACCCACAAACTCACTGGTCTTTTGCTCGAGACACAAAGAACTAATTCATTATTGTCACGTGTACTGAGGTACAGTGAAAAGCTTTTGTCTCGTGCTATCCAGTCAAAGAAAATATCCCATCAAGCTATCCACAGCGTACGGATTAAAGGACCAAATGTACAACATTTAGTGCAAGATAAAGTCCGATTAAAAATAGTTCAAAGGTCTTCAATGAGGAAGATGGAAGGTCAGGACCGCTCTCTAGCTGGAGAGAGGACGGTTCAATAGCCTGATAACAGCTGGGAAGAAACTGTCTGGAGGTAGACACAAAATGCTGGAGTAACTCAGCGGGACAGGCAGCGTCTCTGGAGAGAAGGAATGGGCGACGTTTTGGGTCGAGACCCTTCTTCAGACTGAGAGTCAGGGGAAAAGGGAAACGAGAGATATAGACGGTGATGTAGAGAGATTTAGAACAAATGAATGAAAGATATGCAAAAAAGCAACAATGATAAAATAATAAACAATAGACAATAGGTGCAGGAGTAGGCCATTCGGCCCTTCGAGCCAGCGGCTGGGGGAGGGGAGGGAGCGGTGAGTGGGATGAGAGAAGGTGAGGGATGGGAGGGGTTGCAAGTGAAGGAAGTTAAGGGGGAGTGAAGGAAAGTGTAGAGGAGGGAAGTGGTGAAGAAGAGAAAGGAAACAAGAGGGGGAGAGAAGATTAATATGGGGAAGGGAAGTGGTGCATGGTAAGGAAAAGGAAGAGCAGTGGGGAGGAAAGATTTACATATCAGATGCACATCTATTTTGTACATTCCTCAAAGCAGGAGAATTCAAAGGGCTGTCAGAATATAAACTATTTACCAATTTGCCTTCTGTTTCTGGTCATTTGCCACAACATGAGCCCAGACAGAACACTCATTGTGAGGCAAGTCTGGGCTGTGTCAGGGCCAATCCATTTGAATATCCTTCCTGAAAACGAGAAGTGAGTTGGCACAAGGATCCACCCCAAACAAGAGCCCTTTCAAAACGATGATTTTTGAATCCATATAAGGAGGAATCCCACTGAAAGACTGTACCCAAGAAGGAGCACATTTCCAAGTCCATCTTTCACAGACAGCTTCATGGGCCAATGCACACAGCCAATTAATTGCCTTTGAGGGCCAGCCATTTTAGTAAGGCGGCGGCCATTTTGTTGAGAGCAGGAGACCAGTGGCGGCCATTTTGTTGAGAGCAGGAACCACAGCGACACAAACCATCTCCTTCTTGCTGCCCAGAGGTGAATATTCGCCAGGAATCTGGGACCCCTCGCTCTTTTTTAAGGAAAGTTCCTTGGAATCTAACGACACTCAATCGAGTCAGCAAAGGTTTATTTTCACAACTCATCTTAAAATAAAGAATGTGTTGCCCTATCCAGGATCACAATGGCTTGTTGGATGGTCATAAGTGATAGGTGTAGATTTAGGCCATTCGGCCCATCGAGTCTACTCTGCCAATCGATCATGACTGATTGATAGATTCTTCATCAGTACGGATGCAAGGGGTTATTGGGAGAAGGCAGGAGAATGGGGTTAGGAGGGAGAGATAGATCAGCCATGATCGAATGGCGGAGTAGACTTGATGGGCCGAATGGTCTAATTCTACTCCTATCACTTATGATTGTATGAATGTATGATTGTATGAATAATAATATAATTATATTAATAATGATAATATTAACAGTAATAATATAAGCCCATGTAGTTTGTCCCCCTTTGTTCTTGGTGTCCCCCCCCCCCACCCCCTTAGTTTAGTTGAGTTGAGTTTAGAGATACAGCGTGCAAACAGGCCCTTCAGCCCACCAAATCTGCGCCGACCAGATTAACACTATCCTACGCACACTAGGGACATTTTGCACTTGAAGCAAGCCAATTCACCGACAAACCTGCACGTCTTTGGAGTGTGGGAGGAATCCCGAAGATCTCGGAGAAAACCCACACGGGTCACGGGGAGAACGTGCAAACTCCGTACAGACAGCACCTGTACAAAGACTTGGTCTCCTTTTATCAACTCTTTGCAAGCATATGGTGCGACATAACATAACCTCAGAAATTAAATGGTTTAGAACCGGGTGACGGATGGGCAAAAATACGAAATAGGTAGATCTCTCCTAATCTCTCTTTTCTTTACTTTCTCCTTCTATTTCAATCTTTTCAGCTTCTCTTCTATGTCCTTTATTTATTTTGCTATCTGTCTCTACTCGCTTGTCTATCTATTCCCACACTCTTTATTTCTTTTTTCTTCCACTGTTCTTTTATTATTAAATCAAAAATACAAAGTCAAAGTCAAAGTCAAAAGAGTTTATTGTCATGTGTCCCTGACAGGACAATGAAAATCTTTCTTTGCATAGAACAACAGGACATAGAGGCATTGACTACAATTCTATACATAAATACACCCATGAATTAATAAATTAATAAAGTGCAAATAACAGATGGAGGGCTATTAATGTTCAGAGTTCCGAGCCAGGTTTAATCGCCTGATGGCTGTGGGGAAGTAGCTATTCCTGAACCTGGTCGTTGCAGTCTTCAGGCTCCTGTACCTTCTACCCGAAGGTAGCAGGGAGATGAGTGTGCGGCCAGGGTGGTGTGGGTCCTTGATGATGCTGCCAGCCTTTTTGAGGCAGCGACTGCGATAGATCCCCTCGATGGAAGGAAGGTCAGAGCCGATGATGGACTGGGCAGTGCTTACTACTTTTTGTAGTCTTTTCCTCTCCAGGGCGCTCAAGTTGCCGAACCAAGCCACGATGCAACCGGTCAGCAAGCTCTCTACTGTACGCCTGTAGTTGTACAAGAATGGAAATATGTATGTATGTATTAGGTACTCAAGTACCGCACTATTGTACATCTAACAAAAATTAAAAAAAAAACATTAAAACATTAAAACATTAAACCAATAATAAAACATTATAGTTTAAAATGGGAATGAAATAAAATACTAGACCAAAAGCAGGCAAAAAAAAAAAAAAAAAAAGACAGCACCTGTAATCGGGATCGAACCCCCGTCTCTGGCATTGTGAAGCAGCAACTCCACCTCGGCCCGACCTCGAGACTGCGACTAGCCGTCGCTACGAGCGACCTACACGGAGGATGCAGCGCATATTGGCCTGCCGTTGAAGCTGTTACTTCAGGAGAGGGTGCGCCTGGAGTTCTGACTGTCCTTATGCACGGACCGAACACGATACGATACGATAGGACTTTATTCATCCCCGGAGGGATATTGGACTGCCAACAGTCACCACACACAAGGTACACAAAAAACGTTCATTTGCACGCAAACTTAAAAGGTACAGTAATGACATTCACTGTTAGGTAACAGCAGGAAACATGTTCCCGGTTTTGGGGGAGTCCAGAACCAGGAGCCACTGTTTAAGAATAAGGGGTAGACCATTTAGAACGGAGATGAGGAAAAACTTTTTCACCCAGAGGATTGTCAATCTGTGGAATTCTCTGCCTCAGAAGGCAGCAGGCAATTCTCTGGATGCTTTCAAGAGAGAGTTAGATAGAGCTCTAAAAGATAGCGGAGTCAGGGGATGTGGTGAGAAGGCAGGAACTGGGGTACTGATTGTGGATGATCAGCCATGATCACATTGAATGGCAGTGCTGGCTCGAAGGGCCGAATGGCCTACTCCTGCACCTATTGTCTATTGTCTCCTTCACGCATCTCCTCACTTAGCGAAGGCATTCTTCATCTTCCTCTGTCACGTGGCGTGCACAGCCTAAAGTTGTCGGACAACTTGTTCTATTTGATCTTCCGTTTGTGCACGTCGAGTCGATTGCATTAGTCGAAACAGGGCGGACGTGAAGGTTGCAATCTTCCACCCCAGCAAAGGCATTGAATTAACCAGTTGCCTCTGCCTTCTGGATGCTGTGGGCGGGATGATGAAAAGACACATTGGCAAGTCAATCTGATATTTGCAGTCTGCATAATTGGATATTTTGCGCTGAGTTTTTTATTCTGTTGAAATGGAACTTGTGCAGCGACATAGAGCTCTGGGGAGATATAACGTAGACAAACAAAATAAATTCTGCAGGCAATACAGGGGCTTGGAATTTCAATATTTTAAATAAAAGTTCTGCATTATTTATCCGTACATTAGTTAGAAAGTCCTTCTCCCCCCTCCGCACTGTTTCTGCAAAGGTTCCACGAGGCTCTGGTGTCCCAAGCTAGCAAATCATTGTGATTTATTGCAAAGCTCATCCTAATTAAACGGTAAGAAAAATCTTGCTGCACAACCTCTCCCTTGCCTGTTACTCGCGGCCAGCTCACAGCACACAGTGTCCCTATTGTACACACTGGGCCTTTAATGCCAGCGCAGCGTGCTCCCCTGCAGTCTGCAAGCATAATGCCAACTCTACAGTGACTGGTGTAGCAAGGTCTTTATTTCATCGCCTGAGATTCCTTTCCCCTGGGACCCACACGGAGTTTCGAGAGGACTTTAGTTTAGTTTAGTTTAGGAAGATGTACTGCATATAATTCATACCCAGAGCCGGATTTACCATTTGGCTTCATAGGCCTCGACATCTAGGGGGTCGCTGGTCAAAGTGTATACCATTTTGTCACTGTCATAGGCTGTTCTTGCATATGCTGTCACAAAGCACTGCGGTCTCTAAACAACCCTTCAGTCATTTTCCTTGCCCTCCATTTCAGAATAATACTGTTTTAAGTCGATAACCGGGGGTGGAAGATTGCAAACCTCACGTGGTCCGCCCTGTTTCGACTAATGCAATCAACTCGACGTGCACAAACGGAAGATCAAATAGAACAAGTTGTCCAACAACTTTAGGCTGTGCACGCCACACGGAAGAAGAAGCCGATAACTCGACACTAGCGCTGGCAATAAATAAATAAATAAATAGATAGGCGCAGGTTACCACCCCCTCATCTCATTGGCCACGCTCGGCTGCAAATCGGTGTCAATCTGGTGGACTCTTCCGTCTTCCTCTAGTCGTGGGGGTGGGGGATTGGGAGGGGGCCTCACAAGGGTTACAGCCTAGGGCTTCTCTTCATCTAAATCCGGCACTGCTCATATCCCTCCGTTCTCCGCACTATCCAACAAGTCTTAAACGCCACTATCGTGTCTGCCTCCACCACCACCAACCCTGGCAGCGTGTTCCAGGCACTCACCACCCTCTGTGTGAAGGAGGTTGCTCCCCCGCAAAATTTCCTTTAAACTGTTTAGGAAAGAACTGCAGATGCCAGAAAAATCGAAGGTGGACAAAAAAGCTGGAGAAACTCAACGGGTGAGGCAGCATCTATGGAGCGAAGGAATAGGTGACGTTTCGGGTCGAGACCCTTCGCGCCATAGATGCTGCCTCACCCGTTGAGTTCCTCCCAGCATTTTTGTCCACCTTTCCTTTAGACAAAAAGTTATTCCCTCTAGTCTTTGATATTTCCATCCTGGGGATAGCAGTTCTGGCTGATGTAGAAGCAAAGAACTGCAGACACTGGTTTATACCGAAGATAGACACAAGAAGCTGGAGTAACTCGGTGGGGGAGGGCAAGGAATGGGTGGCGTAAGTTTCGTTCAGCTTAGAGATACAGCGGGGGAAACAGGCCATTCGGCCCCACCGAGTCCGTGACAACCAGCGACCCCTACACACTTACACTATCCTACACACACTGGGGCAATTTACATTTACACCAAGCCAATTAGACCTACCAACCTGTCACTGGTCGGCACGGACTCGGTGGGCCGGAAGGCCAGTTTCCACGCTGTATCTCCAAACTAAACTAATCTAAACTCCACAAGACAGCAGTCCCCACCTGCCCGACTGAGAGAAACTCTGCCTTCATCCAAACACGCAGCATTTATTCTTCCAAAATGGTTAGGGCGTTTATGACCCGTTCAGAATGCGTGCATTTGGTTCCTGTCACATAAGCAGTGGCAGCGAACACAAACATATTGCAGGTTCATATAAAGTTTGAGGAAGTCAACGATGACATGTTTAGACTTGTGGAGAGCCTGCATATTAACACTTGTCCGGCTGCATTCCACAGTGTGAATGCTGAGACTGGGTCACTTTAAGCAATAACACTGTACAAAAATAAACATTTGCGTTTGGACATGAAAGACTAAATATTTGCACGGCTTCGACCCCAGCTGCATCGCGCCCCTCCATCTGTTAATCAGCACAGCCGCTTCTCTGAAGAAGGGTCTCGACCCGAAACGTCGCCCATTCCTCCTCTCCAGAGGTGCTGCCTGTCACCGCTGAGTTACTCCAGCATTTTGTGTCTGTCCTCGGTTTCAGCCAGCATCTGCAGTTCTTTCGCTCGACTTTTCGCCTGCTCGACTGCAAAATCTCCTCAAGGTATGTGTACTTTGAAGGACTTCTCCTCCTCTCCCCGACCAGTCTGAAGAATGGTCTCGACCCAAAACGTCGCCCATTCCTTCTCTCCAGAGATGCTGCCTGTCCCATCGAGTTCCTCCAGCATCGTTTGTCTATCTTAGCCTCTTTTCATTGTCGCTCTTTTGGAAGAACATTTGGCCTTGCCAGCTTGCTACCCTGCCATGCCTCAGTCTCCCTCCCTGGCCTTTTGATGATTTCCTCTTCATAAAGAACGCCCATCGACGCTTCTACACCCTCAGAGGTTTGAGGAGATTCGGTACGTCAATTGGTCAGCACGGCGACGCAGCGGTAGAGACCCTGGCTCGATCCCGACTAAAGGCGCTGTCTGTGCGGAGTTTGCACGTTCTCCACGTGACCTGCGTGGGTTTTCTCCCAGATCTTCCTCCCACACTCCAAAGACGTGCAGCTTTGTACGTTTAATTGTCTTGGTGTAAATGTAAAACTGTCCCTAGGGTGTGTGTAGGACAATGTTAGTGTGCGGGGAGTTTGCTGGGCAGCCCGGACACGATGGGCCGAAAGGCCTGTTTCCCCGCTGTATCTGTAAACTAAACAAAACAACTGCCCTCTTGAGCTTCTACAGACCACCCGTTTAGTTTGGTTTATTGTCACCTGTACCGAGGTACAGCGAAAAGCGTGCGTGCTATACAGTCAGCGGAAAGACAATACATGATTACAGTCGAGCTGTCCACAGTGTACAGGTACACGATGAGGGAATTATGTTTAGTTCACGGTAAAGCCAGCAAAGCCCGATAGTCCGAGGGTCACCAAAGAGGTAGCTAGTAGTTCAGCACAGCTCTCTGGTTGTGGTAGGATGGTTCAGTTGCCTGACGACAGCTGGGAAGAAACTGTCCCTGAGTATGGAGGTGTGCGTTTTCACACTTCTGTATCTCTTGCCTGGGCTCCGAGACCTGGGCTGCCTGGTTGTACTGGGAGCTTGCCCTGTGGGGAACCTGTGCAGGAAGGAACCACAGATGCTGCTTTAAGGGCCTGTCCCACCCTCATGCAACTCCATGCGATGAGCGCGACCTAACGTGGTCACTTGAGCCGTCCGGCGTCACGGGGCCGGTCCCACTTCGATCGCTGGAGCCGTGCGGAATTGTGCGGAGTTCGTCCCGACACCGCGCGGGGCTCCGAAAAACTGACCATGTTCAAAAATTCCGCGCGGCACGGCTTGTCGGCTCGCAGTCGCCTCGACGCATTACACACCGCCTCGACGTCGTGCCTCCGTGACCCTCTATGTGTGTGGCTCCGTGGCCCTCTGTGTGTGTGTGCCTCTGTGCCCCTCTCTGTCCTGGTGAACTTACCTTAAGACTTCGCTCCAAGTTCGCCTCACTTTGCGCCGCGTTGCGCCACTCACCCGACCTAACGCGGCCCTCGCTGCCGGTTTGGTCGCGCTTGCCGCATGCAGGCGCATGCTGGTGGGAACGGCCCTGTACAGGGGATCACCCGACCTCCGTACGGCCCCCGCTTCTAGTTTGATCGCGCTCACCGCATGGAGTCGGATGCTGGTGGGACAGGCCCCTTACACCGAAGAGTGACGCAGAGTGCTGGAGTAACTCGGCGGGACAGGAAGCATCTCCGGAGAGAAGGAATGGGCGGCGTTTAGGGTCGAGACCCTTCGGGAATATTCCGTGAGAGGCCTGGTGTGGAGTGCTTGCACGCTTACACACGCAGTGGTGGGTGGGGGAAATCTGGGTTAATGATCCAGAACCATCACTCAGCAACCCAGCACAGAGAAACCTTACACTGATGAAAGTGAAAAGAGCTGGAAACTCAATGATGTTGACTCTGGCAGGCTCACCAGTCTGTTGACAGCAGCTTAATCAAGGACCAGTCGCACCCCGGCCACTCCCTCCTCTCCCCTCCCCCGTCAGGCAGACGGTGCAGAGGTGTGAAAACGCACAGCTCTAGATTCAGGGGCAGTTTCTTCCCAGCTGTTATCAGGCAACTGAACCATCCTACCACAACCAGAGAGCAGTGCTGGTACACAGGAATGCTGGAGAAACTCAGCGGGTGCAGCAGCGAAGGAAATAGGCAACGTTTCCCTGAAGTAGTCCATTTGCGAGTTCTAACCGAATTAAATTTGCCAAGAATGCGCCGATTCTACCAGAAACTCAGCGGGCGAGGCAGCATCTATGGAGCAATGGAATATAGGCAACGTTGGACTGAGATGCTGGAGAAACTCAGCGGGTGAGGCAGCATCTATGGAGCGATGGAAATAGGCAACGTTTCGGGACGAAACCCTTCCGGGTTTCGGCCCGAAACGTTGCCTATTTCCTATTTCCTTGCCTATTTCCTTCGCTCCATAGACGCTGCTGCACCCGCTGAGTTTCTCCAGCATTTTTGTCTACCTTCGATTATCCAGCATCTGCAGTTCCTTCTTAAACAGAGAGCGGTGCTGAACTACTATCTACCTCATTGGTGACCCTTGGACTATCCTTGATAACGTTTAGCCTTGCACTAAACGTTATTCCCTGATCACGAATCTGTACCCTGTAAATGGCTCGATTGTAATCATGTATTGTCTTTGCGATGACTGCTTAGCATACACCAAGACAAAAAGCTTTTCACTGTAGCTCGATACATGTGACAATAAACTGAACTGAACTGAAACTAAAGACCACATGCCCCCCTGGGGACGAAGTGTGAATTGGGGGTACCTCAGTCTGTTTTCTAGCACGGACATGATGGGCTGAATGGCTGGATGTTGTCTCTCGCTCACTCGCTGTGCTGGAGACTTGGACTTGAATCACAATGAAAGCTGGCAACTCTTACACGCTGCCTGAGTATTCCATTCCCATACACTTGTACTTAGCTAAGATTGTGCTGAAATGCAATCTGTATGGAAAAATATACTGTATACTACATACTGTATGCAACGAAAGAATCTCACTGCACGTTTGGTAGAGTCATAGAGTGATACAGCGTGGAAACAGGCCCTTCGGCCCAACCTGCCCATGCCGACCAACGTGTCCCACTACGCTAGTCCCCCCCCCCCGCCCGCGTTTGGTCCACATCCCTCCAAACCTGACCTATCCATGTACCTGTCTAAATGTGGCTTAAACGTTACAATAGTCCCAGCCGCAACTAAGGACAGATGGTGCGGCAATGACCAGCTAACTGCCAGGCCCATCCTTCACAACAATAGACTCTCCCACCAGTGGAAACATCCTCCCCACATCCACTCTATCCATGCCTTTCACTATTCTGTAAGTTTCAATAGACAATAATAGACAATAGACAATAGGTGCAGGAGTAGGCCATTCGAGCCATTCATGTGATCATGGCTGATCATCCCCAATCGGTACCCCGTTCCTGCCTTCTCCCCATATCCCCTGACTCCGCTATCTTTAAAAGCTTTCTCTTGAAAGTATCCAGAGAACCGGCCTCCACCGCCCTCTGAGGCAGAGAATTCCACAGACTCACCACTCTCTGTGAGAAAAAGTGTTTCCTCATCTCCGTTCTAAATGGCTTACCCCTTATTCTTAAACTGTGGCACCCGGTTCTGGACTCCCCCAACATCGGGGACATGTTTCCTGCCTCTAGCGTGTCCAAGCCCTTAATAATCTTTATTGTTTCAATCAGATCCCTTCATCCTTCTGAATTCCAGAGTGTACAAGCCCAGCCGCTCCATTCTCTCAGCATATGACAGTCCTGCCATCCCGGGAATTAACCTTGTGAACCTACGCTGACACTCCACAAGAATGTCCTTCCTCAAATTAGGGGACCAAAACTGCACACAATACTCCAGGTGTGGTCTGACTAGGGCCCTGTACAACTGCAGAAGGACCTCTTTGCTCCTATACTCAAGTCCTCTTGTTATGAAGGCCAACATGCCATTCACTTTCTTCACTGCCTGCTGTACCAGCATGCTTACTTCCATTGACTGATGAACAAGGACCCCCAGATCCCGTTGTACTTCCCCTTTTCCCAACGACACCATTTAGATAATAATCTGCCTTCCTGTTTTTGCTACCAAAGTGGACGACCTCACATTTATCCACATTAAACTGCATCTGCCATGCATCTGCCCACTCACCCAATCTGTCCAAGTCACCATGCATTCTCATAGCATCCTCCTCACAGTTCACATTGGCACCCAACTTTGTGTCAACTTCAAATTTGCTAATGTTACTTTGAATCCCTTCATCTAAATCATTGATGTATATTGTAAATAGCTGCGGTCCCAGCACCGAGCCTTGCGTTACCCCACTAGTCGCTGCCTGTCATTCTGAAAGGGACCCGTTAATCCCTAATTCACTGTTTGAAACACCAGCGAGTACAGACCCAGTGCCGTCAAACGCTCAACATATGTTAACCCACTCATTCCTGGGATCATTCTCGTAAACCTCCTCTGGACCCTCTCCAACGCCAGCACATCCTTCCTCCGATATGGGGCCCAAATCTGCTTCCTATTCTCCAAATGCGGTCGGACCAGCGCCTTATGGAGCCTCAGCATTATGCCCCTGTCCCACAGGCAATTTTTTAGGAAAGTACAGGCGACTATATACAGGTGTCGCCTGTATGGTCCCGAGTCGTCTCCTCAGTCGCCCAAAGAATCGGAGCGTTTTTCTGGTCGCCGCTGGATTTTGAAATGTTCAAAGCTTTTTGGCGACAGTGGTAGGTTGTGGCCAGGATGACATAGGTTGGCGTCGGTGTTGACATCGGTGAATTCCATTGGCGATGACCTGCGTCAGCTGGCCACAGGTACCGGCGACTGAATCGTCTTACCTTGACCGGGTCGACGTAGGTTGTCGTAGGTGTGGTCGCAGGTGGACGCCCTAACGGGTGGCCGGTTGTCGGAAGCTTGCCGTAGTTTTACGTCGACTAGGTGGTCGGTTGTTGTAGATATTGTCGTCGGTGGGGGGGGGGGGGCATATGACAGTCGCCGAATAAATGGCCAAACTGGGACAGGCCCGTTATGTTTGCATCAACTCCGGCAGAATCACAACAAAACAGGATATAATTCCAGGATATTTACGTGGAGGCTTTGAGAATTGGTCCCTTTGTCACCCTTGTTTGTTCTAAGAAGTGGTTTCTCACTCTTAGCAAATCCACCCAGTAATGACCTCATTGTGTGGTTCTACTGCTCCCAGCTGGCTTCAAACATCTGGTGTTGTTCCCTGTCCATTGTCTCCTGACCTGAGAACGCTGGGTGTGTGCGGGGATAAGATTCTGTTCACTCCCCCCACCCCCCCCCACTTATTTATTTCTTCCTGGAACTTTGTAACTAGGGTTGGCACGGTGGCGCATCGCTAGAGCGTGTTTCAAGAGAGAGTTAGATTTAACTCTTTCGGCTAAAGGAATCAAGGGATATGGGGGAAAAAACAGGAACGGGGTACTGATTGTGGATGATCAGCCATGATCATATTGAATGGCGGTGCTGGCTTGAAGGGCCGAATGGCCTACTCCTGCACCTATTTTTCTATGTTTCTTTGTTTCTATGTTTCAGAGTCCAGGGTTCGATCCCGACTACGGGTGCCGACTGTATGGGGTTTGTACGTTCTCCCTATGACCATGTGGGTTTTCTCCAGGTGCTCCGGTTTTCCCCCACACTCCAAGGAAGTGCAGGTCTGTAGGTTAATTGGCTTCTGTCAATTGTAAATTGTCCCTGGTGTGTGTGGGATAGCGCTAGTGTACGGGAGGATCACTGGTCGGCACGGACTCGATGGGCTGAAGGGCCTGTTTCCACTCCGTATCCCTAAAGTAACGTCTAAACTACAGTAAAATGCGTTGGACCAAATATGTACCTTAGAGAAATAGTTACAGTGTAAAGCGGGAAGGATAAATTATCCATATTACAGTATTTGATGATGGCTGCTGGCACCAGCTGTCCTTCTGAGCATTGAAGCAGAACGCAGTCTAATGGGCCTGTTCCACTGTACCAGCTAATTCATGAGTTCTCCCGAATTTCCCCTGATTCGAACTCGGAGACTACGGTAATGGCCGCTCGTAGGTACTCGGGGCTCTTGTGGACATTTTTCTTCACAAAAATCTTCACGAGCTTTCCCAAGTACCTGCCGTTAGCGTTACGAGCCGCTAAGAGACGTCCTCGTACAGTGGGACAGGGCTTTTAGCCGCTGAGGAAATAAAGAGTTCGCATGACATTGAAACACAATTTTATTTGGCTTATGCTTGATTTATAGGACTTTGCTCTCTGGTCCCCAATGTTTTTTTACTGTTAATGCCTTTTGGAAGTCTGGCAGTGGGTTGGGATTATAATCCTGGTGCAGAGTTGAAAGCGGATTTCCCTTTAAAGTCAAGCAGCGTTTGGGTCTGGAGCCGTTTGTGATATTAAACGACCCTGTCATTTCTCACTCGGCCCTAGGTCACAGGTCACCGATCCTTCAGGTGCTTTTCGCTCTACCTCTCTACACGTGACAATAAACTCAACTCAACTTAAGGTGGATCTGAAGAAGGGTCTCGACCCGATAAATCACCCCTTCATAGAAACATAGAAAATAGGTGCAGGAGGAGGCTATTCGGCCCTTCGAGCCAGCACCGCCATCCACTGTGATCATGGCTGATCGTCCACTATCAGTAACCCGTGCCTGCCTTCTCCCCACATCCCTTGACACCACCGGCCCCTAGAGCTCTCTCTTCTCTGATTTACGATACGATACAATACGATGGTACTTGATTCATCCCCGGAGGGAAGTGGGTCTGCCGAACAGGAGCAGCTAAACGAAGTGCTCAAGAACGTGAAATTAAAATTCAATTAAAAGTGAGAAAACAAAAAAGACAAAGGGACTGTTGGCTGGCTGCCTTGTGCACAGCACCTTAACCGGTACGGACGAATGGACGTGGGCTTATCCGCTGGGCAGAGGAGTCTAAACTAGCATGCCCCTCTCCTCCGCCCAGGTCCCCATTTTCTATTCTTCACGTGTGGTTCCCCCGTGTCTATTGTCACGTGGACCGAGGTACAGGGAAAAGCGCGCTGTCCAGCCAGCGGAAAGACAATACAGGATTACAATCGAGCCATTTACAGTGTACAGATACATGATGGGGGAGTAAGCTCGTTCACGGCTCCACGGGGCTGCGGTCGACAGGGATGTTATTTTACGTGAAGTAATCCCAGCGTTATTCACAAGTTCACATGTTCTAGGAGCAGAATTAAGCCACTCGGCCAATCAAGTCTACTCTGCCATTCAATCATGGCTGATCTATCCTCATCTGTCTGTGCGGAGTTTGTTCGTTCTCCCCCGTGACCCGCGTGGGTTTTCTCCGGGCGCTCCGGTTTCCTCCCACACTCCAGAAACGTCCAGGTTTGTAGATTAATTGGCTTTGTCACTAGTGTGTGTAGGATAGCGTTAGTGTGCAGGGATCGCTGGTCAGCACGGACTGGGTGGGCCGAAGGGCCTGTTTCCCCGCTGTTTCTCTCTAAACTAAACTAGATCTAGTTGAGTCAGTGAACATTTCTGTTCCCTGTTAAAACAACACCCCCTCGGTGAAAGTACTGAGCACCCATTTCTGACATCCACATTTTTCTCTCAACACCCAGTTTTTTTGTCATCGCTGTAATGACACGCCTGCAATCTCGTTTACATCCTCCATGTTATTGCTGCTCTTTCAATGCTCTTACTGTTTGTCAACTGCGGAAGGCAGTTGTAATTCTGTTGTGCTTTGTTCAGATTGCCACCTGACAGGGGTTGGGGAGTGTAGAACCTTACATTCCTGAGTGTGAAATCCCCAGCAGCTAAACGCGGTGGGTGGTCCAACTGCTGAGGATCTCGTTACCGATCCTGAAAGGGTTTATCTGTTAAGTGCACCCAATGGCCACAGACAGCACTCGTAATTCCTCGTTCTGCGGCTGCCTTTGTGGACATTGAATAGGGGTGGAAACTGCCGGTTAAAAACCACTCCCTGATAAAAGGTGAACGGGGTGGGGAGGAGGGGGGTTAGAATTTGCCAGCTCTTATACCGCCTGTCCTCAGGATATTGCAAATTGGTGCCGGCCGGGAGGATTAACGTTGAGGAGCGGAGACTAGTGTTTCCTGAAACTCAATAGCCATTTTTGGGTGAAACCGGCTCCCCGCTAGATGGGTGGCACGGTGGCGCAGCGGTCGAGTTGCTGCCTCACAGCGCCGGAGTCCCGGGTTCGATCCTGACTCTGGGTGCTGTCTGTACGGAGTTTGAACGTTCTCCCCGTGACCCGCGTGGGTTTTCTCCAGGACCCCCGGTTTCGTCCCACACTCCAAAGACGTGCAGGTTTGTTTGTTGTTGCTGCTGTCCTTTTATCGGTGCTCCATTGAGAGCATCCTAACATACTGTGTATGCGGGTGGTACACCAGCTGCACAGTGGCTCAGAGGAAAGCGCTTCAGAGGGCCATTGACAACGCCCAGAGGATTGTCGGCTGCCCTCACCTTACCTTGGAGGACTTACACAGTTCCCGCTGCATCAAAAAATCCCAGAATATTATAAAGGACATTTCCCACCCCGGACACTCCCTGTTTGAACTGTTGCCGTCAGGCAGACAGTACAGATCTACAAGGACAAGGACAAACAGATTTAAAAACAGTTTTTACCCCACTGCTATAAGGGCACTAAATGTAGCCGCCAAGGAACGCGGGGACTAAGGGACTGTGGTTGGTACACTGTGAAATCGACAGAAGGATGTAGGGTTGGGTGTTTATGCGTGCTATTTTCATATTTCATATTTATTTTAGTTGTTTATCATCTTTTTAATATTTTACCTTGCATGTATCGTTAGCTTTTATGGTTTGAATGTTGCACTGACTGGCTGACATTTTTAAATTTTGTTGTACATGGTTCATGTTACAATGACAACAAAGAAACTATATCACTATTATATTATCCCCAGTGAGTGTAGGGCAGTCTTAATGTGCGGGGATCGCTGGTCGGCACGGACTCAGTGGGCCGAAGGGCCTGTTTCCCGCGCTGTATCACTAAACTAAACTACCATAACTATAAACTAAAAAATGTTTTTTGCAGAGGGAGGGATGAACACAGCCCAGATCCTGGAGGTGACTCCACCCTTGAAACTGGAGCGTAGGAGTAAACTTAGAGATGCAGCGCGGAAACAGGCCCTTTCCCCACCGAGTCCGCGCTGACCAGCGATCACCCATATACCAATTCTCTCCTACCCGCATGGGGACAATTTACAAACACCAATTCACCTACAAACCAGCACGGCTTTGGAGTGTGGGAGGAAACCGGAGCACCTGGAGGGAACCCACGTGATCCCGAAGAGAACGTCCAAACTCCATACAGACAGCACCCGTACTCAGGATCAAACACGGGTCTCTGGCGCTGTAAAGGCCCTGTCCCACTTTCCCGAGTTACTCACAAACTCTCTCGAGTTTTCCGCGTGATTCGAACTCGGGGAACGTTGGGGAATGTTGGTAGCGAGCTCGCAAGAGCCCGTAGATGTTTCGTAGCGGCTCGTAATGTCAGCTGTAGGAACTCAGGGCATCAGGTAAGTCGGGACTTTTTTTCAACATGTTGAAAAAAAAGCCCCGAGTACCTCCGAATGGCTATTATCGTAAATCTCCGAGTTCGAATCAAGGGGAAAACTTGGGAGAGTTCTTGAGTAACTCGGGGAAGTGGGACAGGGCCTTAATGCCCCTGTCCCACTTAGGAAACCTGAACAGAAAACTCTGGAGACTTTGCACCCCACCCAAGGTTTCCGTGCGGTTCCCGGAGGTTCCTGGAGGTTTTTGTCCTCCGGCAACCACCTTCAACTAGCATCGCAACCGGCTTCGACGGAAAAAATTACCGATTTTTAAAACGGAGACCACTTTCGACCATTAGGGAGACTGACAAAAACCTCCAGGAACCGCACGGAAACCTTGGGTGGGGCGCAAAGTCTCCAGAGGTTTCCGTTCAGGTTTCCTAAGTGGGGCAGGGGGCATTATTAGGCAGCGACTCTACCGCTGCGCCACCGTGCTATTCGATCTGATGTTGATTAGAAACGATGGCAAACACATGAAAACATTTACTAGATGATGTATAAAAGCCAGTGGACAAGTTATATTAGCAGCTCACGTTGAAATGCAGCGCAGTCGCTCAGAGTAAATAGAAGGTTCGTAAACCAAGCCCATCTTTCAACAACCGAGTGAAGAGGGAGTCTTTCTTGTGCAATGCAGGATGTCGCAGATCATGGGTTGTTATTGTTACACCAGTCACATTTACACATCCGCCAATTACAGATGATAGAAGTTATTGGCTAGGGCGGGGACTATAATTGCTGTCTGTCATCAAACTAGATTTTAAACATAATTGTGTGGTGATTGATGTTACTGGGACCTTCCCTAACTCACCGTGTGGACCATCTCTGTGCCATCATGTCAGAAGAAAACACAGCTATTTGCAAACACTGTCAATAGACTTCTTCTTCTTTTGTGTGGCGTGCACAGCCTAAAGTTGTTGGATAGTGCGGGGAACGGAGGGATATGAGCAGTGCCGGATTTTGATGAAGAGCGGCCCTAGGCTGTTCCCCTTGTGAGGCCCCCTCCCAATCCCCCACCCCCACGACTAGAGGAAGATGGAAGAGTCCACCAGATTGACACCGATTTGCAGCTGAGAGTGGCCAATGGGATAAGGGGCCGGAAACCTGTGCCTATCTATTTATTTATTTATTGCCAGTGCTAGTGTCGAGTTATCGGCTTCTTCTTTCGTGTGGCATGCACAGCCTAAAGTTGTTGGACAGCTTGTTCTATTTGGTCTTCCGTTTGTGCACGTCGAGTTGATTGCATTAGTCGAAACAGGGCGGGCCACGTGAAGGTTGCAATCTTCCATCCCCCGTCAATAGACAATAGACAATAGACGCAGGAGAAGGCAGTTCAGCCCTTCGAGCCAACACCACCATTCAATGTGATCCTGGCTGATCATCCCCGTACCCCGTAGGGTGACCCGGCGTGACGGTGCGTGAGGGCGTACTGACGCGCGGTGTTTTTCCAAGTGTCGCGACAATTTTTTTGCCGCCGCTGGATTTTGAAATGTTCAAAATCTTTGGGCGACACTGATATGATGCCGGCAGTCGCCGAAAATAATGGGCAAGTGGGACAGGCCCTTTGATTATGTAAGGGTCTGACGCAGTGTCTCGACCCGGAGCGTCGCCTATCTATGCTCTTCCAGAGTTGCTGAGTTTCTCCGGCATTTTTTGGTCTTTTGTGTATTAACCAGCATCTGCAGTTCCTTTTCCCCCCCCCTACTAATTAAGGAACTAGTCTCATTAAAACAGAGGGAAAGGAAATAATGGAACTCACTTTCTCATCCACTCCCTGCACTCTAGGGGTGACTTGCAGAGGGCCAATCAAATTCTAAACCCCACCTAGTCTTTTGGATGCAGGAGGAAACCGGGCATTTTGTTTTCTCGGGAAAGGATACGGGGTGATTGCTGGTAAACGCCACCTATCCCTTCTCTCCAGAGATGCTGTCTGACCCGTCGAGTTACTCCAGCTTTTTTTGTATCTATCTTCGATTTAAATCAGCATCTGTAGTCAACTTCCCACACTGTATCGTGCTGTGTGTCTAAAGTAAACTGAACTGATAACAACTAAACAATGATGGCATCTGCGCTAAGTTACCAATTGTTACCATAACGACATTGAAACTACATTTGTGCAGGAAGGAACTGCAGATGCTGGTTTAAACCGAAGACTTAACACAACATGCTGGAGTAACTCAGCGGGACAGGCAGCGTCTCTGGAGAGAAGGAATGGGTGAACGTTTCGGGTCGGGACCCTTCTTCAGACATTTGGGCAGGTATATCGACGGGAAGGGTTTCGGGGGGTTATGGGCCAAATACTGGCAGGTGGGGCTAGCATAGGTGAGGTTTGTCGATCAGCATAGGCACGTTGGGCTGAAGGGCCTGTTTTCGTGCTGCATCACCTCTACGCGCAAAGGCAGGCAGGAAACTTCCACAATATCCAGCGGGTTATTGATGGGCGAGAATATCCCTTTAATGATGTATATTTTGTTGATTAGTGTATTGATCTTTCAGAGTTATTGACGGGATGTGGAACATGGACCATATTAATGTACCCCGCCAGTGGCCTTGGAAGTCAGATGTGATTAGAACAGTTAGCAGTCAAGTTGACACATGCTGTGTGCAGTCATAGCGGCAGGACAGGTTTCATTTGATCATGTGTTTCGGGCGATTGAGCAGTGTGTCTAATGCCCCCTGTCCCACTTAGGAAACCTGAACGGAAACCTCTGGAGACTTTGCGCCCCACCCAAGGTTTCCGTGCGGTTCCCGGAGGTTTTTGTCCTCCGGCAACCACCTTCAACCAGCATCGCAACCGGCTTCGACTAAAAGATTACCGATTTTTAAAACGGAAACCACTTTCGACCACTAGGGAGACTGACAAAAACCTCCGGGAACCGCACGGAAACCTTGGGTGGGGCGCAAAGTCTCCAGAGGTTTCCGTTCAGGTTTCCTAATGCCACTGGAGTTACACAAAAAGCTGGAGAAACTCAGCGGGTGCAGCAGCATCTAAGGAGCGAAGGAGATAGGCGACGTTTCGGGTCGAGACCCTTCTTCAGACCTTAGGAAACCTGAACGGAAACCTCTGGCGACGAAATAGAGTGATACAGCGTGGAAACAGGCCCTTCAGCCCAACTTGCCCACACCGACCAACATGTCCCATCTACACTAGTCCCACCTGCCTGCGTTTGGCCCATATCCCTCTAAACCTGGCTTATCCATGTACCTCAGCGGGTTAGACAGCATCCCTGACTCTCAGCCTGAACAAGGGTCTCGGCCCAAAACGTCACCTATTCCTTCTCTCCAGGGATGCTGCCTGACCCGCTGAGATACTCCAGCTTTTTGTGTCTATCTCCTGTTGAAGGCAGCATCTGCAGTTCCTTCAGACGCCATCTACGTACCTGTCTGAATGTTTCTGATACGCTGTGATAGTTCCTGCAACCTCGGAGATTCAGCGGGGGGAGCAGGCCCTTCGGCCCACCGTGTCCGTGCAAGCAGCGATCACCCCCTATGATAACACTATCCGACACACGGGGCACAATTTGCAGCCGCTGGTTGGCGGTGGCACGGACTGGATGGGCCGAGCGGCCTGTTTCCACGCTCTGCCGCTGAAGCCTCAAGTCTAGAGGGGTTACGGACACATACTTGCGGGGCTCCTGTATTAAGAATTGGGATACAGGAACCAACTGGAGCACCTAATGGAGACTTTAAGACCTTTGCCTTCCAAGTGACTAACTGCGGTGGATGTTAAATCTGTGTTTATTGTGTGTTTTGTTATTTTATTCTATGTTTTGGCTGCAAGGCACGAAATTTCGTTCAGACTGTAAAGTCTTTAATTTTTTTTTTTTTCCAATGCAGTCAGAAGGGAAAGATGCCAACTCCATCCGAAGTCAGGATCGAACCTGGGACCCTGGAGCCACACACGTGGCAGCCGTGCCAAATATGTGTTTGCTTTAGAGTATGGACTCCTGGAAATTAATGTAAGCTTGTCTGACTGTGCTGAAAGGAGATAATATTTGTTGCCCGATTAAAGCAATGTTTGTGCTGGCGAATGGGAAGTGACTGATGCAGTTAAAACGGTTAATTAATCTCCGAGGTACAGTGAGGCTGTGTTTTAAAGACCGCAGTTTGCTTAGCTCTGCAAAGATGCGCAGGCTTATTGCGTGCTCGAATTACACCAACGATAGGCCGAGCAAAATCAATTCTGGGGACGCTTTTTTATTAGCATAAGGAATGTACATTGCACCAGCAATCTTCGCAAAATACATTTGCAGCCTCGCGTGAGTGTATTTTTCTGCTGAGAGCGGGCAATCGTGGAGTGCCAGGCAAGCAGAAATGAGCAGCCAATATCCAGGCTGGATATTTTTTTTATATTTAAAGTCTCTCGGCAAGGAGCCGAATGAAAGCAAGCGGAAAAAAAGGTTTAAAGGGCCTGTCCCACTTGGCAAATTTCTTCGGGGACTGCCGGCATCATTGACGGTTTCGGCTGGTTGATGTCTGAATCCTAACCCCATTATTTCCCCCCCCCCGCCTTCTCCCCATAACCCTGGACACCCCGTTCCAATCAAGAATTGAGACAAAAACGCTGGAGGAACTCAGCGGGTGAGGCAGCATCTATGGAGCGAAGGAGATTGGCGACGAAATAGGAAATAGGTAACGAGCCTGCACCGCCATTCAATATGATCATGGCTGATCATCCAACTCAGTATCCTGTACCTGCCTTCTCTCCATACCACCTGATCCCTTTAGCCACAAGGGCCACATCTAACTCCCTCTTCAATATAGCCAATGAACTGGCCTCAACTACCTTCTGTGGCAGAGAATTCCACAGACTCACCACTCTCTGTGTGAAAAATGTTTTCCTCATCTCGGTCCTAAAAGACTTCCCCCTTATCCTTAGACTGTGACCCCTTGTCCTGGACCTCCCCAACATCGGGAACAATCTTCCTGCATCTAGCCTGTTCAAATTTTAAGAATTTTGTAGGTTTCTATAAGATCCCCCCTCCTTGGTACAAGTTGATGTGCAGATTCAACCTGCACATTAACCCTTTGGCAATCTTGCACCAGCACAACCAAGTCCCTTTGCACCTCTGATTTCAGAATCCTCTCCCCATTTTGAAAAATAGTCTACGCCTCTATTCCTGCTACCAACGTGCGTGACGTTCGGCTTGTACTCGCTGGAAATTAGAAGATTGAGGGGGGATCTTATAGAAACTTACAAAATTCTTAAGGGGTTGGACAAGCTAGATGCTGGAAGATTGTTCCCGATGTTGGGGGAGTCCAGAACAAGGGGTCACAGTCTAAGGATAAGGGGGAATTCCTTTAGGACCGAGATGAGGAAAACATTCTTTACACAGAGAGTGGTGAATCTCTGGAATTCTCTGCCACAGAAGGTAGTTGAGGCCAGTTCATTGGCTATATTTAAGAGGGCGTTAGATGTGGCACTTGTGGCTAAAGGGATCAGGGGGTATGGAGAGAAGGCAGGTACGGGATACTGAGTTGGATGATCAGCCATGATCACATTGAATGGTGGTGCAGGCTCGAAGGGCCGAATGGCCTACTCCTGCATCTATGTTTCTATGTACACTTTGCTACGCTGTATTCCAGTTGCCACTTCTTAGTCCATTCTCCCAATCTGTCTAAATCTTTCTGTAGAGCCCCTGTTCACTATTCTGTAGAGCCCCTGTCTTTTTTTAGCCCTTTGAAATGTCCATCTTGCTTTGAGAGAAGCAAGGATAGGAAAACTAATTAGCATTGAATAAATAAAACAAAGTGCTGATGTAACTCTGGATGATGTCAACAGGCACCATTTTGGGTCGGGACCCTCCCCGTAGGAGCCAAAACGTTGCCTACTCATGTCCTCCACAGATGCTGCCTGGCCCGCAGGGTTACTCACGCACTTTGTGTCTTCTGTTGGAACCAGCATCCAGGAGATCTCGGAGAAAACCCACCCAGGTCACGGGGAAGACCGCACAAACCGCCTACGGGCAGCGACTGTACCGCTGCGCCACCGTGCCGAACCTGATGGCTGAAGATGGCATTTGTCCTCTTCATAAAGAAGACCCAGGGTCGGAGCCAACAGCTGAGGAATGGGCAGGAAGGCGCTAATATTTGGCTTTCTGCTGGCTCAGAGGTGTTTAAGAGGTGAGAAGGATTGGAGGCATGTATTTCTCAACTGGGGTCACAGAATGAAATGGGAAAAACAGCTGGTTATTTGGAAAAGCCACAAGTGCTAATCCAGAAAGAGCAAGTTTGAAACTATTTATACTTAGACAGTGAGTGGCAATTTTGGCTTTTTTTTAAACGCCAAAGTCCAGGAAAATAAAATGACTGTGGGGCATTTTCCGTGCAGAACTAGGTCATTTCATCCAAATGTGGACAAAAGTGCTGGATAAATTCAGCGGGTGAGGCAGCATCTATGGAGCGAAGGAAATAGGCAACGTTTCGGGCCGAACCCCTTCGTCAGACTGATGTGGGGTGGGGGGTGGGGGGGGGGGGGGAGAAGCAAGGAAAAAGGAAGAGGAGGAGCCCGAGGGCTGAGGGAGAGCTGAGAAGGGGAGGAGAAGACAGCAAGGGCTACCGGAAATTGGTGAATTCAATGTTTATGCCGCTAGGGTGCAGACTGCCCAAGCGGAATATGAGGTGCTGCTCCTCCAATTTGCGGTGGGTCTCACTCTGGCCATGGAGGAGGCCCTGGACAGAAAGGTCGGATTCGGAAGGGGAGGGGGAGTTGAAGTGCTGAGCCAAAGGGAGATCGGGTTGGTTAATGCGGACAAAGCGGAGCATCTGCAGTCCCTTCTTAAACATTTCATCCAAATGACCCCTGCTGGTGCCTACACTGTAGACAAACCTAACCACCGTTTAGTTCATCGTAATCCACCCCCCGATATCAGCCCAGCTGGTAGAGCCGCTGCCTCACAGCGCCACAGACCCAGGTTCAATCCAGACCCACCTCAGGTGCTGTCTGCGTGGAGTTTGCACGTTCTTCCTCTGACCACCATTCAGACTGAAGCCCTTCTTCAGAACCGTCTCGACCCGAAACGTCACCTATTTCTTTTTTTTGTTCAGGAACAGCTTCTTCCCCACAGCCAGCTGGCTACTACACACAGCAACTAATGTAGCAATGTTACACAATTTTGAGATTTTAAAAATCAAGTCTGCAATTTATCCCATCAGATAAAGCATAAAAAGAAGTTTAATTTGACACCTAATTTACTTTCATATCTTAAGTATTAAGAAAGTTATGACCATTTATGACCAATCAGCATCTTGTTCCCCATTGCCTTTCAATTGACTTAACTCAAAAGCTGTGATCTGGAACAGTTAAAAGCACATAACTTTCTTAAAAATTAAGAGTACTCAATGAAATTTTCAGTTATTATAGATTGAAGCATTCTGAAACAAATATGAAACAATCTTACTTGGATGACCTGAAATTAAAGCATATAATTAGTTAGTTATCTAATTGTAGCTAATTACAAAATTCAATGAGTAGATCTAAACATCTATCCATTTCTTAAGAAAAGATAAACTTTTTTTAAATTGCCTGAGTGTCCAAATAACATTCACACAATAATCCACAATATAACATAATTTTTAAATCTAATTTTCATGAATTTCTGGGCCAAATGGAAGGAATTTAGCGTTTAATGCCCGTAAATTAATGGCCATTTAAATCAACTAGCAAGTGGGTTTTAGTGGAATGCGGTGGATTGGAACGTTGCAGTTTGTGGTGAAGTCGGGAGGAAAAATACTGTTGGTTCATACATTTTTTTGGACCCTATTTCGCAACATGAAAATATGATTAAAGCCTCCATAAAAACCAACTTTTAATATAAAAATAAACTGTGTACCTTTTTTTCTCCCCTACGCAAAATCCTTCCCGTTGTCGGCGCTCACGGCTTTTGAAGGTGATTTTTAAATTACTGTAGTTAATAAATAATCTAGCGTAATTTAAAAATACCTTCATGAATGAAATGTCGGAGCGATATTTCTTCCGCAACGAAATCGCCCGACATGGATCGATTTTCCCAGTCTGAAGAAAAACGGCACTTTAAGCCCGCCCCCCTCTGAAAGGCGCCAAAGTCACGCACACGGGGAGCGGCAGAACTGCAGCGCTGCTCAAGGTAAGTTTCGTAACATACCTAACTAATGACCTCTGAGCTCTGAACTGTAAAAGACTATATTATTACGACACTATATTTGTCATTTATTGATTTTTTCCCCTCTCCCCCCGTTAAGTTCTATGTCCACATATTCTGTCGTGCTGCACCAAGTAAGAATGTCACTGTCCCATCCGGGACATATGACAATAAAACGCTCATGACCCTTCTCCAGAGACGCTGCCCGTGACCCTGAGTTACTCCAGCATTTTGTGCCCATCCTCAACCAGCGTCTGCAGTTCCTTCCTGCACGCGCCCGCTGAGCATGTTTTAGTTTTGTTTATTGTCACGTGTACCGAGGTACAGCGAAAAGCTCTTTGTCGCGAGCTATCCAGTCAGCGGAAAGATTACAATCGCACCGTCCACAGTGTACGGTGACAGGATCTGGTGTTGGCGATTAGGTTTAAAAGTGGAGGGACATTCTTGCTATTGAGGGAGTGCAGCGTAGGTTCACGCGGTTAATTCCCGGGATGGCGGGACTGTCGTACGTTGATAGATTGGAACGGCTGGGGTTGTACACTCTGGAATTTAGAAGGATGAGAGGGGATCTTATTGAAGCATATAAGAATGTTAAGGGTACACAAAAGGCTGGAGAAACTCAGCGGGTGCAGCAGCATCTAAGGAGCGAAGGAGATAGGCGACGTTTCGGGTCGAGACCCTTCTTCAGACTTCTTCAAGATTGTTAAGGGTTTGGACACGCTAGAGGCAGGAAACATGTTCCCGATGTTGGGGGAGTCCAGAACCAGGGGCCACAGTTTAAGAATAAATGATAAGCCATTTAGAAGGGAGACGAGGAAAAACATTTTCACACAGAGAGTTGTGAGTCTGTGGAATTCTCTGCCTCAGAGGGCTGTGGAGGCTGGTTCTCTGGATACTTTCAAGAGAGAGCTAGATAGAGCTCTTAGGGATAGCAGAGTTAAGGGATATGGGGAGAAGGCAGGAAAGGAGTACTGATTGGGGATGATCAGCCATGATCACATTGAATGGCTGTGCTGGCTCGATGGGCCGAATGGGTTACTCCTGCACCTATTGTCTATTGTCTATTGTCTAAAATGCTGGAGAAACTCAGCGGGTGAGGCAGCATCTATGGAGAGAAGGAATAGGCGACATTTCGAGTCGAGACCCCGAGGGTCAAAGATGCGACCCGAAATGTCCAGGTTTGTAGGTTAATTGGCTTGGTGTATGTGTGTAATTTGTCCCTGTTGTGCAGGGTAGTGTTTTAACGTGCGGGAATCAGTGGGCAGGCATGGGCTCGGTGGGCCGAAGGGCCTGTTTCCGTGCCGTATGCTGGACCGATGCCATAAACAAAGCTATGCCCTCTGGCCCCAGACTCTCCCACAAGTGGAAACATACATAGAAACATAGGAAAATAGGTGCAGGAGGAGGCCATTCGGCCCTTCGAGCCTGCACCATACCAGAACGTTATCGAGCTCCAAGGGTGATGAACTAGAAATGCAAAGAGTGGGAATCGATAGCATGTGCATCTGTGAACGCTATCCATCTCGAGCATGTTTAAAAAATATGTCAGGCTTTGGAAAAAGTAGGAAAAGATGAGTGAGTAATGAAGGCAGAAAAACATTGGAAATAGACATCGCAGCCGCCAACGTGCTTAAAGAAAATATAAAAATCTTTATAAATAAATCCTTTATTTTCCCTGACAAGTTAAGATTTCAACGTCAGGTCATTTTTCATTATGTGACTGATCTGCTCCACGCTCTATGCCGTTTCTGTTTGATTACAAATTCCTGGCCTTATCTTTTGAATCAAACACTTTGGGCCACTCTTTCCCCGACTCCATAATCCCAATTTAAAAAAAAAAAGATGCTTTTCTATCTCAGACACGCGAGAAACTGCAGGCGCTGGAACTTTGAGCAAGATGCTAAGTGCTGGAGGAACTCAGCGGGTCAGGCAGCATCTGTGTGGGGGGGAGGGGAATGGACAGACGGTATGTCTGGTTCGGGCCTTTCATTTAGTTTAGAGATACAGCGCGGAAACAGGCCCTTCGGCCCATCTTGTCCGCACCGCCCAGCGATCCCCGCCAACTAACGTTATCCGACACACACTCGGGACAATTTTACATTTATACCAAGCCAACACCATCATCATCGGCGGTCTGACTGCCCTCTCCTCTTCATAGGGTCGGCTACTTGTGGGTGTGCAGACGTCTGTAGAGGCCGATCCGCGATCCGCACACCTTGGAGCAAGGTGGGCAGTGGAGACTGGCGGTGGTCGGTAGACGTCGAGCCCCCTTCTCTCTCTCCTTGCGGTGCTGTTGCTTTGTCTCTGCGACACGGCGTAGTTCCGTTTCGTGACGTGCAGCTCCTTCCTGCACGGATTTCCTCCAGGAGATCCTGTCCAGTGCAACGTGCTCCCAGTTGCTCGATGTGATGTGGAATTTCTTCAGACTGTTCTTGGGTCTCATCGACCTTCCTTCAATTGGGAGTACAGGATCTGTTTAGGGAGGCGTGCGAATGACATAGAAACATAGAAACATAGACAATAGGTGCAGGAGTAGGACATTCGGCCCTTCGAGCCTGCACCGCCATTCAATATGATCATGGCTGATCATCCAACTCAGTATCCCATATAACCATATAACCATATAACAATTACAGCACGGAAACAGGCCATCTCGGCCCTTCAAGTCCGTGCCGAACAACTTTTTACCCTTAGTCCCACCTGCCTGCACTCATACCATAACCCTCCATACCCTTCTCATCCATATGCCTATCCAATTTATTTTTAAATGATACCAACGAACCTGCCGCCACCACTTCCACTGGAAGCTCATTCCACACCGCTACCACTCTCTGAGTAAAGAAGTTCCCCCTCATGTTACCCCTAAACCTCTGTCCCTTAATTCTAAAGTCATGTCCTCTTGTTTGAATCTTCCCTATTCTCAAAGGGAAAAGCTTGTCCACATTAACTCTGTCTATCCCTCTCATCATTTTAAAGACCTCTATCAAGTCACCCCTTAACCTTCTGCGCTCCAGAGAATAAAGACCTAACTTATTCAACCTATCTCTGTAACTTAGCTGTTGAAACCCAGGCAACATTCTAGTAAATCTCCTCTGTACCCTCTCTATTTTGTTGACATCCTTCCTATAATTGGGCGACCAAAATTGTACACCATACTCCAGATTTGGTCTCACCAACGTCTTGTACAATTTTAACATTACATCCCAGCTTCTATACTCAATGCTCTGATTTATAAAGGCTAGCATACCAAAAGCTTTCTTTACCACCCTATCTATATGAGATTCTACCTTCAAGGAACTATGCACGGTTATTCCCAGATCCCTCTGTTCAACTGTATTCTTCAATTCCCTACCGTTTACCATGTACGTCCTATTTTGATTTGTCCTGCCAAGGTGTAGCACCTCACATTTATCAGCATTAAACTCCATCTGCCATCTTTCAGCCCATTTTTCCAACTGGCCTAAATCACTCTGTAGACTTTGGAAATCCTCTTCATTATCCACAACACCCCCTATCTTGGTATCATCTGCATACTTACTAATCCAATTTACCACCCCTTCATCCAGATCATTGATGTACATGACAAACAACAAAGGACCCAACACAGATCCCTGAGGCACCCCACTAGTCACCTGCCTCCAACCCGACAAACAGCCATCCACCATTACCCTCTGGCTTCTCCCATTCAGCCACTGTTGAATCCATCTTGCTATTCCTGCATTTATACCCAACAGTTGAACCTTCTTAACCAACCTTCCATGAGGAACCTTGTCAAAGGCCTTACTGAAGTCCATATAGACAACATCCACTGCTTTACCCTCGTCAATTTCCCTAGTAACCTCTTCAAAAAATTCAAGAAGATTAGTCAAACATGACCTTCCAGGCATAAATCCATGTTGACTGTTCCTAATTAGACCCTCTTTATCCAGATACTTATATATATTATCTCTAAGTATCTTTTCCATTAATTTGCCCACCACTGAAGTCAAACTAACCGGTCTATAATTGCTAGGTTTACTTTTAGAACCCTTTTTAAACAATGGAACAACATGCGCAGTACGCCAATCCTCGGGGACTATTCCCGTTTCTAATGACATTTGAAATATTTCTGTCATAGCCCCGGCTATTTCTACACTAACTTCCCTCAATGTCCTAGGGAATATCCTGTCAGGACCCGGAGACTTATCCACTTTTATATTTTTCAAAAGTGCCAGTACTTCTTTTACTTTGAAACTCATAGTATCCATAGCTACTCTACTAGTTTCCCTTACCTCACATAATTCAATATCCTTCTCCTTGGTGAATACCGAAGAAAAGAAATTGTTCAATATCTCCCCCATCTCTTTTGGCTCTGCAGATAGCTGTCCACTCGGTCTCTCCAATGGACCAATTTTATCCCTTGTTATCCTTTTGCTATTAACATAGCTGTAGAAACCCTTTGGATTTACTTTCACCTTACTTGCCAAAGCAACCTCATATCTTCTTTTAGCTTTTCTAATTTCTTTCTTTAGATTCTTTTTACATTCCTTATACTCCTCAAGCACCTCATTTACTTCATGCTGCCTATAATTATTGTAGATCTCCCTCTTTTTCCGAACAAGATGTCCAATTTCCCTTGAAAACCAGGGCTCTTTCCAATTTTTACTGGTTCCTTTCAACCGAACAGGAACATAAAGATTTTGTACTCTTAAAATTTCCCCTTTAAATGTCCTCCATTTCTCCTCTACATCTTTCCCATAAAACAAAATGTCCCAGTTCACTCCTTTTAAATCATCTCGCATCTCGTTAAAGTTAGCCTTTCTCCAATCAAAAATCTCAACCCTAGGCCCAGTTCTGTCCTTCTCCATAATTATATTGAAACTAATGGTATTGTGATCACTGGACCCGAAGTGCTCCCCTACGCATACCTCCGCCACCTGTCCCGTCTCATTTCCTAACAGGAGGTCCAGCACTGCCCCTCCTCTAGTAGGCACCTCTATGTATTGCTGCAAAAAACTATCCTGCACACATTTTACAATCTCCAAACCATCCAGCCCATTTACAGAATGTGTTTCCCAGTCTATGTGTGGAAAGTTGAAATCTCCCACAATCACTACCTTGTGCTTACTACTAATATCTGCTATCTCTTTACATATTTGCTCTTCCAATTCTCGTTCCCCATTTGGCGGTCTATAATATACCCCTATAAGTGTTGCTACACCTTTCCCACTTCTAAGTTCCACCCAAATAGCCTCCCTAGATGAGCCCTCCAATCTATCCTGCCAAAGCACTGCTGTAATATCTTCCCTGACTAGCAATGCAACATCTCCACCTCTTGCCCGTCCAATTCTATCACACCTGAACCAACGAAATCCTGGAATATTTAGTTTCCAATCACAGCCCTCCTGCAACCATGTTTCACTGATCGCCACAACATCATACTTCCAGGTGTCTATCCAGACTCTAAGCTCATCCACCTTTCTGACAATGCTCCTAGCATTAAAATATGCACATTTAAGAAACCCCCCATCTCTTATTCTCTGTTTATTTCCTTTTTTTTCTTTCTCCTCTTGTGTCCGAGTGCTTCCCTTTTCTGCTTCCTGCCTCCCATTCTGTCTACTAGCTTTTGCTATTTGCATCCCTCGCCCCAACCATTCTAGTTTAAAGTCTCCCCAGTGGCCTTTGCAAATTTCCCCGCCAGGATATTGGTCCCCCTCGGGTTCAAGTGCAACCCATCCTTTCTGTACAGGTCCCACCTACCCCAAAAGAAGTCCCAATGATCCA
>OY740801.1:6508919-6548363 GCA_963514005.1 Raja brachyura
CAACTCTCTCTTAAATCCATCCAGTGACTTGGCCTCCACTGCCCTCTGTGGCAGGGAATTCCATAAATTCACAACTCTCTGCGTAAAAAAGTTTTTTCTCACCTCAGTCTTAAATGACCTCCACTTTATTCTAAGACTGTGGCCCCTGGTTCTGGACTCGCCCAACATTGGGAACATTTTTCCTGCATCTAGCTTGTCCAGTCCTTTTATAATTTTATATGTTTCTATAAGATGCCACCCCCTCATCCTTCAAAACACGATTGATGCCTACGATTAGCATCACAACCTACCTACGACCTACCTACGACCTACCTACGACCTACCTACGACCTGGTGACAGCCAGGCTGCCAGTATGAGTCAAGGGCAAACTCGGCAGAGGTGGTGAATTAGGTCATGAAAGTGGGACAGGCTCTTGACTCCGGCAATCCGTGTCTATCCACACAAAAGAACACGGTCGACTTTTTTTTTCCCCTCTTGACTGACATGTTGCGAGAGAAATTCAGGTAAGATGCCTGATTGAAGCTGATGGAAGAGGGTGCTGCATATGCAGCTAGTACGTGACCCTGTTAAATCCTCCGACATTGTGGTGGTGATCAGGATCAGAGAGGCAGTCTGCTCCTTATTCTAACACACTCCTCACACGTTCTGTGGAAGGGTGTTTGTTTATTCACACACACATTCCTCTCATGTCATATTCCCAGCTGAGTTGCGTAATTGCTCGATGCTTCATTAAGCAATAACTCCGGTCTTGTTGGGAATGTGCTCAACGATAAACAGCGCTGCACTGAGTAAACCCTCCCCCACGGCTCTCCATCCAAAAAGCCCACTCTGGGATTATATATTAAACTGCGACGGGTCGCGCCTACTTTCATTGCTGTTCGGAGTTAAGGGCCTGTCCCACCAGCATCCGACTCCATGCGATGAGCGCGATCAAACTAGAAGCGGGGGCCGCGCGGAGGTCGGGTGATCCCCTGTACAGGGCCGTTCCCACCAGCATGCGCCTGCATGCGGCAAGCGCGACCAAACCGGCAGCGAGGGGCCGCGCGGAGGTCGGGTGAGTGGCGCAACGCGGCGCAAAGTGAGGCGAACTTGGAGCGAAGTCTTAAGGTAAGTTCGCCTGGACAGAGAGGGGCACACAGAGAGGGGCACAGAGGCACACACACAGAGGGCCACGGAGCCACACACATAGAGGGTCACGGAGGCACCTACAGATAGGTTCACGGAGGCACGACGTCGAGACGGTGTGTAATGCGTCAAGGCGACTGCGAGCCGACAAGCTGTTGCCGCGCGGAATTTTTGAACATGGTCAGTTTTTCGGAGCCCCGCGCGATGTCGGGACGAACTCCGCACAATTCCGCACGGCTCCGGCGATCGAAGTGGGACCGGCCCCGCGACGCCGGACGGCTCAAGCGACCACGTTAGGTCGCGCTCATCGCATAGAGTTGCATGCTGGTGGGACAGGCCCTTTAATATTCAAGAAAATGTGGATCGTCATTATGTTGACTTATTACATTCAACATTTCACAGGGGGATCTTAGTGCTAACATGCTCAGATATTAATTAAAATCAATGGTTATTGCAGAAAGCTTCTTGTAGTGGCATGAAAGCTGGTGGAAGTACCGGCAAGGAATAGGTCGCTTGATCTCTGGAGTCAAAGCTGCTTTTTCTTTTCAGCTTCCCAAATTCTCTCCTTTCCAAAGTTCATCCCCAAATAGTCCTGCGGTTTTATATAAAGCAGCGGTGTACTATGCAAAATACCGCGATTCACTTCAGAATTACATGTATTTACATTGTCGGAATTATTTAAACGGTGATTTCGCAGCCTCTGAAGAAGGGTCTCGACCCGAAACATCACCCATTCCTTCTCTCCAGAGATGCTGCCTGTCCCGGCCGAGTTACTCCAGCGTTTTGTGTCTTTAAACCAACATCTGCAGTTCTTTCCTACACAATCCCTTCTGCCATACATCTTTCATAGATGGTACGATGCTTGCCAGAATTACAAAGACCGTACACAGTGATGTTCACTGAGGTTAGATGACAGTGTCTGGATAATCCCGGATGCCTCATCTAACCGGCCTTGTTACGCTGGAGCCCGATCGTAGAATATTGATGGGATTGGTCATGCGATGAGAGAAATCAGCTACGGAGAATCCATATGTCCGTACCTGACGAGACCTGGCTGTGTGAGTTGACCATATGTCCTGGCCAACATGCACACTATATCGACATAGATAGGGTAGACAGTCAGAACTTTTCCCCTAGAGAGGAATTGTGCAAGAGTAGAGGACATGGATATAAGATGAGAGGGGAGGGGGACGTTTAATTGAGATGATAAGCAGGGCAAGTTTTTTTTACGCGGAGTGTGGTGTGTGGGGGGGGGGACTAGAATGCGGGAAAGGAACGGGAAGCGCTTGTTTGTCTCAATTGCTGCCGTGTTGCTCTCTCCAACGTTGCCGTGTGTGAACTAAGATGACGCTGACGGCGGCTGCCTCGGTGCACTGCTCCCTGCTGTTTTGTCTGTGTTTGTTCATTTGTGTCGCCACAAAGATCACTTTCATGAGCGAGGCCCTCATTGACATCGGACGTTCGGGTTCCTCCAAACTTTGTTCTGGGTTTCTGTCGCTGGCTGGATTATTTGGACATACCCGTCGGCCGGGGGCTGGTGGCTGTGGTGATGTCCAAGGCCGTGAGACGGAGGAGGACGCGTGGGCAGCGCTCTGGAGCAATCGCCCGACTCCGGCGGCGGGGATCACGCGCACCGCTCCCGAGTTTATTCCCAGCAAATCTACGTTGTCTCAACAACAAAGTGGACGAACTGCAACTCCTTCGCCGGACAAACAAGGACTGCTCTCGAGCCGCTGCCCTGTGCTTCACCGAGACCTGGCTGTGTGAGTCGACCCCGGACAATGCGCGGCAACTGGCCGGCTTCCAACTTCGCAGAGTGGATGGCGAAGCGGAGGCAGCGGGGAAATTAAGAGGCGGTGAAATATGCTCCAAGTCAAATCCGCTGTAAGTGAACATACTTGGCGATTCTGATTCTGATGTTGAGTCAATTCAACATACAAAAAAAAGAAAAATGGAAAAAGACAAAAAAAAGTCATGCGGACTACTTCCTTATAGACAATAGACAATAGGTGCAGGAGTAGACCATTCAGCCCTCGAAATGTCGCCTATTCCTTCTCTCCATAGATGCTGCCTCACCCGCTGAGTTTCTCCAGCATTTTAAACAATAGACAATAGACAATAGTTGCAGGAGGAGGCCATTCGGCCCTTCGAGCCAGCACCGCCATTCAGTGTGATCATGGCTGATCATCCACAATCAGTACCCCGTTCCTGCCTTCTCCCCATATCCCCTGACTCCACTATCTTTAAGAGCTCTATCTAACTCTCTCTTGAAAGCATCCAGAAAACCTGCCTCCACCGCCCTCTGAGGCAGAGAATTCCACGGACTCACCAGTCTCTCAGTGAAAAAGTGTTTCCTCGTCTCCGTTCTAAATGGCTTACTCCTTAATCTTAAACTTTGGCCCCTGGTTCTAGACTCCCCCAACATGTTTCCTGCCTCTAGCATCCAAACCCTTAATAATCTTACATGTTTCAATAAGATCTCCCTCGCATCCTTCGAAATTCCAGAGTGTACAAGCCCAGCCGCTCCATTCTCTCAGCATATGACAGTCCCGCCATCCCGGGACTTATGAAATAAGTCAAGCAGGTTTCACATCTGAATGTCTACTTAATGAGCAGGGTAGCATCATATCATCTGTCTGTTAATGGGCGATCCACCCCCTTAAATTATGCAAGGAGAGTTTGCTTCAGTTAGAGCCCACGTATCAATCAGTGTCTGCATGATCTTAATTCATCCAATTCATCTTTGGCTCCGCTATTAATAGCTGGATTAATGCCTCGACATTATTTATCTCTGGGATCCTCATTGGGTTGGGTCCAGCACGATGCAGGAACAAGCCTTTATCCCATCGGTCAGTTGAACTTTTAATTATTTCGAGGGCCAGCCATTTATTTGTAGAAGTTCAAAGTTTTGGAAGAATTCTCTGCCACAGGAATTAAAAAAAAAAAATAGAACTAATTCATCTTGCAGAATTTTGCTTTGAAGAATTTATATGAATTTCCAAAGCTGATAAGATGGGTCAGAGGAAGTAGCAGGAGGATGGACACAGAGGACTAACTAGGACCATATGGAGCAAGTGACCTGTTTGTGTGCCGTGGACTCCATGTAGTTCTACACAGTGGAGCAGTGGTAGAGTTGCTGCCTCACAGCGCCACAGACGCAGGTTCAATCCTGACCCCGGGTGCTGTCTGTGTGTGTGGAGTCTGCACGTTCTCCCTGTGGCTTCGTGGGTTTCCTCCCGGTGCCTTGGTTACCCCCCCCCCCCCACATCCCAAAAGACGTGCGGGTTTGTAGGTGAATCGGCCCTCTGTAAATTGCCCCGTGATGTAACTAGCGTGAACGGGTGTTCAATGGTGGGCATGGGCTCAGCGGGCCGAAGGGCCTGTTTCCGTGCTGTATCTCTAAACTAAACTAGCGCCCATTGATCAGAAGAGAGGGGCTGAAGTGTAAGCCAGAATTTGAGGATCAGCCCATTCAAATATTCAAAGTCAGAATCAGAATCAGAATCAGAATGCCTTTTATTGTCACTATACACGTGTACAGTGAGATTAAAAACTGCTCCTACTCAGTGCAAAAACAAGACAAAAAGGGGGGGGGGGGATAAGGTGCACAGTTTCTGCGGCGCTATATACATATGTATAAAAAGACAATGGATAATAGAATGGATAATAGGATTCCTATATCCAGTATGGGTTACAGTTACAGTACAAATTACAGTAGGTGGATAGATGGAAGTCCGGGGGTTAGGCTGTGAAGTCAGTGCATGTGTGAGTTCAGGGAGATAATGGATTTTGGAAAGAAACTGTTCTTGAGTCTATTTGTCCTTGTGCTGATGCACCTGTAGCGCCTCCCTGAGGGTAGCAGGTTGAGCAGGCCAAATGCAGGATGGGAGCTGTCCTTGATAATGTTTTTCGCCCTGCTGAGGCAGCGGGAGGTGTAAATGTCCATCAGAGAGGGGAGAGGGCAGCCGATGATCTTCTGTGCTGCCCTGACTACCCTCTGACGCCTCTCCCTGTCTGCCATGGTGCAGCTGCCGTACCATGCTGTAATGCAGTATGTCAACAGGCTCTCAATGGACGAGCGGTAGAAGGTCAGCAGCAGGTTGGAGTCCAGGTTGTGCTTCCTGAGGACCCTCAGGAAGTGCAGCCGCTGCTGAGCCTTCTTGATGACCGCTGTGATGTTGTCTGTCCAGGAGATGTCAGCGGAGATGAGGACGCCGAGAAACCGGAAGGTGTGGACCCTCTCCACACACTCGCCGTTGATGTATAAGGGGGCTAAGTCGGTGCTGTGCTTCCTGAAGTCGACAATGAGCTCTTTGGTTTTCTTGGTGTTCAGAGCCAGGTTGTTTTCTGAGCACCAGGCTGTCAACTTCAGGACTTCCTCATTAGTTTAATTTACTGAAAGTGGCCACATTAGTTTAATTTACCCAAGGTCAGGATCGACCTGGGGCCTCTGGCATGATTCAATGATTCAACCAACCTTTATTGTCAAATGTACCTGGGTACAGTGAAAAGCTTTGTTTTCATAAGGTCGCAAGTCCATCAATTCTAGGAGCAGAGTAATGGGGCTGTCCCACTGTGCGAGCTAATTCTAGAGTTCTCCCGAGTTTCCCCTGATTCGAACTCGGAGATTTACGGTAATGGCCGCTCGTAGGTACTCGGGGCTCTCGTGGACATTTTACAACGTGTTGAAAAATCTTCACGAGTCTTCCCGGCTTACCGCGTTTCCCGAGTACCTGCCGTTAGCGTTACGAGCCGCTAAGAGACGTCCCGAGCACCAACGTACTTACCACGAGTTTGATTTTTTTTTAAACTCGGGAGAGCTCTTGAATTACCTCGTACAGTGGGACAGGCCCTTTAGGCCAAGTCCACATCAAGTCTTGCATACACCCGGTAAATCGTACAGCAGAGCTCGCCTCGACAGCACACAAGTGTCTCCGCGTTTCTGGCGCTGTCAAAGCTACAAAGGTTCCCCGCCCATATTCTCCACAGATGCACCCTTCGCGATTCCTTAAGCTCCTTTCAGGATTCTCCCTGAGGAATAAGGGGTCGGCCATTTAGGACTGAGATGAGGAAAAACGTTTACACCCAGAGGGCAGCGGATGCTTTCGAGCGTCAAGAGAGTTTTATCGTCTTGTGTCCCAGATAGGACAATGAAATTCTTGCTTGCTGCAGCACAACAGAATATTGTAAACATAATGCAGAACAGGAGATAAAAGTTCAGTGTGTCTATGTACCATAGACCATATATATACTGATAACGTGCTATAGGCTTTTATTGTTCAGAGTTTGTTTGATGGTGAGTTTAATAGCCCAATGGCTGTGGGGAAGCAGCTGTTCCTGAACCTGGATGTTCCAGAATTCAAGCCCCTGTACCTTCTTCCCGATGGCAACGGAGAGATGAGTGTGTGGCCAGGATGGTGTGGGTCCTTGATGATGCTGCCAGCCTTTTTGAGGCAGTGACTGTGGTAGATCCCCTCGATGGAAGGGAGCTCAGAGCCGATGATGGACTGGGCAGTGTTTACTACTTTTTGTAGTATTTTCCCCTCCAGGGCGCTCAAGTTGCCGAACCAAGCCACGATGCAACCGGTCAGCAAGCTCTCTACTGTGCACCTGTAGATGTTTGAGAGAGTCCTCCTTGGCAAACCGACTCTCCGTAATCTTCTCAGGAAGTAGAGGCGCTGATGTGCTTTCTTTATGATTGCATCAGCGTTCTGGGACCAGGAAAGATCTTCGGATCTTTGAAAAGATCTTTTTTCAAGAGTTAGATTTAGCTCTTAGGGCTAATGGAAACAAGGGATATGGGGAGCAAGCAGGAACGGGATACTGATTCTGGATGATCAGCCGTGATCATATTGATGGCGGTGTGGGCTCGAAGGGCCGAATGGCCTACTCTTGTGTCTATTTTCTATGTGTCTATGCTGCCTGACCCGCTGGGTTAAGGGCCTGTCCCACCTGGGCATCATTTGCGCGTCACGCAGGTGGCGGACGAAAATCTTGTGAATCCCGAAATCCAGGGACGCCGACGCGACCGCACGTCACTGCCTACGTCACCACGCGCCGTGCGCACGTAACGCACGCCATGCGCGCGTGATGTGTAAATTATGTCGCGGAAAAGACGCGCAAGTAACTCCCAGGTGGGACAGGCCCTTAACCCCAGCACTCTGTGCCTTTTCTTCGTCTGATACCTCCGCTGCCCAGTAACGGCCGTGCATAGGTTTTCACCTCTGACCGAGCGGTGACACGTCTAAAGGGCCTGTCCTACCAGCATCCGACTCCATGCGGTGAGCGCGATCAAACTAGAAGCGGGGGCCGCGCGGAGGTCGGGTGATCCCCTGTACAGGGCCGTTCCCACCAGCATGCGCCTGCATGCGGCAAACGCGACCAAACCGGCAGCGAGGGCCGCTTGGAGGTCGGGTGAGTGGCGCAAAGTGAGGCGAACTTGGAGCGAAGTCTAAGGTAAGTTCGCCAGGACAGAGAGGGACACACAGAGAGGGGCACAGAGGCACACACACAGAGAGGGCCACGGAGCCACACACATAGAGGGTCACGGAGGCACCTACAGAGAGGGTCACGGAGGCACGACGTCGAGGCGGTGTGTAAACGTCGAGGCGACTGCGAGCCAACTGCCGCGTGGAATTTTTGAACATAGTCGGTTTTTCGGAGCCCCGCGCGATGTCGGGACGAACTCCGTACAATTCCGCACGGCTCCGGCGATCGAAGTGGGACCGGCCCCGCGACCCCGGACGGCTCAAGCGACCACGTTAGGTCGTGCTCATCGCATGGAGTTGCATGCTGGTGGGGCAGGCCCTTAAGGACAAGGTTCTGTATTGAGATCTCACCTGCTGGGGGGGGGGGGGGGCTCATTAGAACGGCTCTCTTTGTTGCCACTTGATGCAGTCACACCTTTCAGTTGCTTCAGATTATTGTTGTTGAATATTTCAGCGGTGGGGACTCATGCTGAGCACAAGGGCTGACGAGCAGGAAGCCAGTTCTGGGAGCCGGAGTGTAGAGAGAGGGATGCAGCGTGGAATAGCTAGCAGCAGCAAGCAGAGGGACATGACAATTTGCTTTTTAAAGCCTGTTAATGCATCTCCTCCAGCAATCAACAGCTGCTCTTACCCAGAGGAAGGAGGTCTTCCTCTGAATTATTCTTTATCCTGAGTACAAGAAATGTTTTATTTTTGAAGTTAATAATATAATCCAGACAAAGCAATAATGTTCAATATTTCAGTTTTTTAGTTTCAGATATACAGCGCGGAAACAAACCCGAGTCCGCGCCGACCAGCGATCCCCGCACACTAACACGATCCTACACACACTAGGGACAATTTTTACATTTACCAAGCCGATTAAGCTACAAACCCGTACGTCTTTGGAGTGTGGGAGGAAACCGAAGATCTCTGAGAAAACCCACGCAGGTCATGGGGAGAACATGCAAACTCCGTACAGACAGCGCCCGTAGTCGGGATCAAACCCGGGTCTCCGGCGCTGCACTCCGTAGAAGTTCCCATCCTTGTGTCACTCCTGTTACACCTTCCCCAGCCAACAACGTGCCATGTGTAGGAAGGAACTGCAGATGCTGGTTTACACCGAAGATAGGCACAAAATGCTGGAGTAACTCAGCGGGACAGGCAGCATCTCTGGAGAGGGGGAATGGGTCGAGACTGAAGAAGGGCCGTGTCATTCTGAGGGAAGGGTCTGGACCCGAAACGTCACCCATTCCTTCTCTCCAGAGGTGCTGCTGCCTGTCCCGCTGAGTTACTCCAGCATTTTGTGTCTAACAATGTATTATTATGGACTCCACCCTTCCTGAGGTAATTTATTGCCAAACCCGATTCGTTCTGAAAATCCATGCGGTTACAGGGAGAACATGCAAACTCCACACAGACAGCGCTTTTAAAAGGAGATGAAATGGAAACACTATTCATCTTATGTGATTCCCAGTTATTTTTGTTTTTTATTTAAAGATACCGCAGGGAAACAGGCCCTTCGGTATCAGGCACCAAGTCCACGTCGACCATCAATTACCCATTCACACTAGTTCTGTGTTAACCAACATACTGACCCACTGCCTATACATTAGGTTTTGCATGCAGTTCTGGTCACCTCATTTCAGGAAATATGTTGCCACTTTGGAAAGGATACAGAGGAGGTTTACCGGGATGATGCCTGGATCAGCGGGTATTAGCTACAGGGACAAGTTGGACAGACTTTAGAATTTAAAGATACACCGAGTCCGTACCGACCAGCGATCTCTCCGCACACTAGCACTATCCTACATGCTAGGGACAATTTACAATTTTACCAAAGCCAATTTACCTGCAAACCTGCAAACAAATAAGATTGTTAAGGCCTTGGACACACTAGAGGCAGGAAACATGTTCCCGATGTTCCCGAGTCTAGAACCAGGGGCCACAGTTTAAGAATAAGGGGTAAGCCATTTAGAATGGAGATGAGGAAACACTTTTTCACACAGAGAGTTGTGAATCTGTGGAATTCTCTGCCTCAGAGGGCGATGGAGGCCGGTTCTCTGGATGCTTTCAAGAGAGAGCTAGATAGGGCTCTTAAAAATAACAGAGTAGGGGATATGGGGAGAAGGCAGGAACGGGGTACTGATTGGGGATGATCAGCCATGATCAGATTGAATGGCGGTGCTGGCTCGAAGGGGCGAATGGCCTACTCCTGCACCTATTGTCTATTGACTATTGACTATTGTCTTTGGAGTGTGAGGGGAAACCGGAGCACCCGGAGGAAACCCACGCAGTCATATAACCATATAACCATATAACAATTACAGCACGGAAACAGGCCTTCTCGGCCCTTCCAGTCCGTGCCGACCATTCATTTTCCCCTAGTCCCATCTACCTGCACTCAGACCATACCCCTCCATTCCCTTCCCGTCCATATACCTATCCACTTTACTTTTAAATGTTAAAATCGATCCTGCCTCCACCACTTCTGCGGGAAGATCATTCCACACAGCCACCACTCTCTGAGTAAAGAAGTTCCCCCTCATGTTACCCCTAAACTTCTGTCCCTTAATTCTCATGTCATGCCCTCTTGTTTGAATCTTCCCTAACCTCAATGGGAAAAGCTTATCCACGTCAACTCTGTCTATCCCTCTCATCATTTTAAAGACCTCAATCAGGTCCCCCCCTTAACCTTCTGCGTTCCAAAGAATAAAGACCTAACTTGTTCAACCTTTCTCTGTAACTTAGTTGCTGGAACCCAGGCAACATTCTAGTAAATCTCCTCTGTACTCTCTCTATTTTGTTGACATCCTTCCTATAATTAGGGAGTCACAGGGAGAACGTACAAAACTGTGTGCAGACAGCACCCGCGGTCAGGATCGAACCCGGGTCTCTGGCGCCGTGAGGCAGCATGTCTACTGGGTGCGCCACCGTGCCCGCCCCCGAACAGTGAAAGACCAACCTCCCTCCCTCTCCCTCACTCCCCGAGCGATGATGTTCCTTTAAACCTCTCATAAACTTGGGTGTAACCTGTTACAGGGGCAAATGATCAAGCGGTCAAGTCCGAACATGGACACACATCCAAGCCCCATTGTAACGAATGCGGAATTCATAACCTTTCAAATATAATTAATTGTGTTGCAGCCTTGGTATTTGTTGAACTTTCAGAGTGCGGGTAGCAGGATGCAGTTTTATAACACATCTGTTAATGTTCTATTAAAAACCAAGGGGAGAGCGAGACAGAAATCATTTTTCATATTTCTACATGTTTATTGCCTTTCACTTCCACCGGAAGAAATATTTCTGCCCAAGTCATGTCACCTGAATGATATTATTTTTTAAATCGATCCTGCAGTGCTTAAATATCAATGGATGCATTAATGACAACAATACCTTATTAAGAGAAGCAGGTAGTTTACAGACGTCTAACGTTGCCACGGAAGGCTGTGCAGGCCAAGTCAGTGGATGTTTTTTAAGGCAGTGATAGATCGATTTTTGATTAGTATAAGTGTCAGGGTTACGGGGAGAAGGCATGAGAATGGGGTTAGGAGGGAGAGATAGATCAGCCATGATTGAATGGCGGAGTAGACTTGATGGGCCGAATGGCCTGATTCTGCTCCGATCACTTATGACATTTAGACTAATTAGCAGATGAGTAAATTATCCTGTATTTTTCCTGCACTATTCTGTTTTTTTCATACTTTTTTTAAAGTGTTACGATGGTGGGTTTAGGGAGGGGGGGGAGGGGGGGCAAAGATAGAATGATTGCAGTGCGTAGGAAGGAACTGCAGATGCTGGTTTAAACCGAAGATAGACACAAAAAGCTGGAGTAACTCAGCGGGACAGGCAGCATCTGTAGAGAGAAGGAATGGGTGACGTTTCGGGTCGAGACCCTTCTTCAGACTGAGTTAGGGGAAGGGGAAACGAGAGATATAAACGTATATAGATGTAGATGTATAAATATAAGAAGGGTCGGGACCCGAAACATCACCCGTCCCTTCTGTCCAGAGATGCTGACTGTCCCGCTGAGTCACTCCAGAATGAATTCAGTAATAGTTTTTAATTCAGAGGCTGTAATTTTTAAAGAGAGGAATTGTCAAAGAATGTGCACTGGTTATGGATCCTCCTTTTAAAATCTTTTTATTAATTTTTCAAAAAAAATGATAAACTTAACAGTGATATTGATACATGGGGATCAGGATTACATTAACACCAAATGTAGCCTAAATATGAACCCAGTGTCGAAATACATATTGGGTTTGGACCTCCCAGTCTCTATGTAAATATAGATAAACATTTAAAAGAGAACTTGTATATATTAAAAAAAGTAAGCTAACCAACAAAAGCAAAAATAAAGAAAAAACAGTATCTGGGTTTTACGGTTCCTCCTGACCGTGTTGCTTTGATAGTCTGGAGATTCGGAATTAACCGATCGATTGTGGTGTGGTTTCCCAATCAGCGAACATAACACCACGATATCCGTCCGCAGTCAAGAGCAGGCACGGAATCTGCTTGTAGCCGCCTGCAGATTATTTCCGTCTAATACCGCAGTGAATCTGGCACAAATGCCGATTTAATGCCCTTCTGTGAATGTCAGACAGCGAGGTCTGCCTCCTGCTAGTGTGCCTCACATGTACCACAAAGCATCAGACTGTCACACCCATTGGCCTTGCACCGTCACTTGGTGACACAGAGTGAGAAACAGCGATGGTCACACTCTAACTCTCCCAAATATTATTTCTCTAGAAGTCAACTGGAGTAAGTATCGATCCGAAACGTCGCCTATCTCCTTCGCTCCTTAGATGCTGCTGCACCCGCTGAGTTTCTCCAGCTTTTTGTGTAACCCTGGAGTAAATATCAGTAAGCCTAAACCTACCTGATCTCCTGGTGGCTCAGCACTTTAACTCCCCTCCCATTCCCACACTGACCTTCCTGTCCTGGGCCTCCTCCATTGTCAGTGAGTGTTTAGCATAAATTGGAGGAACAGCACCTCATATTTTGCTTGGGCAGCTTACACCCCAGCGGTGTGAATATTGACTTCTCCAACTGCAAGTAACCTCTCTCTCCATCTCTCCCCCCCATCCCAGTTCTCCGACCAGTCTGACTGTCCTCGATTACATTTTACCTCTGTTTGCTTTGTTGTTACCTTCTCCCAGCTAACAACGATCTAGTCTACATTTTCCTCGATCTCCGTCCCCTTTGTCTCGTTTTCACACCTTACACTTCCTTATCTCTGTACCTCCCTCTCCCCTGACGCACTGAAGAAGGGTCTCGACCTGAAACGTCACTCATTCCTTGTATCCGGAGATGCTGCCTGTCCCGCTGAGTTACTCCAGCTTTTCGACCCGTCCTCGCGGCCTACCAGCGGGCCTGGAGCGGCGTTTCCTGAGGGGGGCCGCCCAGAACCACGGACTGACCCCAAGTCCGACAGAGGTTCACCTGCACCTCCTCCAACCTCATCTACTGCATCCGTTGCTCCAGATGCCAGCTGATCTACATCGGTGAGACCAAGCGGAGGCTGGGCAATCGTTTCGCCGAACACCTCCGCTCGGTCCGCAATAACCAACCCGACCTCCCGGTGGCTCAGCACTTCAACTCCCCCTCCCACTGCGTATCCGACCTCTCGGTCCTGGGCCTCCTCCATGGCCAGAGTGAACAACACCGCAAGTTAGAGGAACAGCACCTCATATTCCGCTTGGGGAGTCTGCATCCTCTGGGCTTAAACATTGAATTTTCTCAATTCTGTTAACCCAGACTGCCTCCCCCCCACCTCTCCCTCAGCCCTCTGGCCCTGACATTCCTTCTCCATCTCCCCCCCCCCCCCCCCCCCAGTCGCACTAGCTTCTCATTTTCACACCACAAACAGCTTACAATGGCCTGCTTCCTTTATCACCAATACTTTTTTGCATATCTTTCACTCATTGTTCCTTATCTCTCCACATCACTGTTTATATCTCTCGCTTCCCTGATCCCTGACCAGTCTGAAGAAGGGTCTCAACCCGAAACGTCGCCTATCTCCTTCGCTCCTTAGATGCTGCTGCACCCGCTGAGTTTCTCCAGCTTTTTGTGTAAACAGAATCACATGTTCGTTTTCATATTAAATATTGTGGGCGGTATTGTGGTACAGTAAGTTAGTAGAGTTAGTCCCTGGTGAGATAGGAGTTTACAGTCCGAATGGCCTCTGGGAAGAAATTCCTTCTCATCTTCTCCGTTCTCACAGCATGGCAACGGAGGCATTTGCCTGACCGTAGCAGCTGGAACAGTCCGTTGCAGGGGTGGAAGGTGTCTCCCATTATCTTATTGGCTCTGGAGTTGCACCTCCTGATGTATAGTTCCTGCAGAGGGGCGAGAGAAGTTCGGCCGAACCCACTACTCTCTGCAGAGCCTTCTTGTCCTGGGCAGAGCAATTCCCAAACTAGATTGTTAAAGAAGGAAATGCAGATGCTGGAAAATCGAGGGTTACACAAAAAGCTGGAGAAACTCAGTGGGTGCAGCAGCATCTAAGGAGCGAAGGAGATAGGCGACGTTTCGGGTCGAGACCCTTCTTCAGACCAGTCCCGCCGAGTTTTGTGTGGAAGGGAGGTCGGTTTGTGTGACGGTCTGGGCTGCGTCCGCAACTCTCTGCGACCTCGTGCGATGCCAAAGCCTCGGGGGACCGAAGTGAACAAAAACAAATGAAAAGACATTTAAAACCTGGTGATGCTTCTCTTTCCTGACGTAATTGTGGAGTAAAGGGAAAGGCATCTCTACCCACCCACGCTACCGCACTCTTTAAAATGACACCCACCCAGTTATGTACCTGGTACTCTTACAGTGCAAATGCCACAACTGAAAAACTGTCAGGCTGCCTGGCCAATATATTTCACAATATATATATATCAAACTCCCAGCCTGCAAAATACATAATCGATTGAATTTGAGCCTGTAATCAAATCTGTTTGCCAGCAACATTGACAAACCACTCAAGCTTTCTTCTCAAGCTTCATGACATCATCTGAGCCATTGAAAGATATCTATTACTGTATATATGACCCTGATATTTTATATGACAATTGGCTTGACATCACAGAATAGCCAACTCTAACCGATTTCCTATTGAACGATGACACAATAATGCATCGAATCATGTTTCAGCCTCGGCTCGCTGGTAGTTCCCTTGCCTCTGCATAAGAAGGTCATAAACACACACCCCACTCCAGAGATTTAACGGTGTAATTTAGGCTCACGCTTCAGATCAGTAACGAGGACGTGCAGTATTAGTTTTATCCGTCCTTCAGATGGAATGTCAAGTCAAGGTCTACTTTAGTTTAGGAAGGAGCATGCATGCGGATGCTGGATTAAACCGAAGATAGACACTAAAAGCTGGAGTTACTGGGCGGGACAGGCAGCATCTCCGGGGAGAAGGGATGGGTGACGTTTCGGGTCGAGACCCTTCCTCAGTCTGCCTGTCCTGCGAAATCTCCTGTAGTTTAGTTTAGTTTAGAGGGGCAGCATGGAGACCGGCCCTTCATCCCACCCGGTCCATGCCGACCTTCCACGAGTTCTACCCCACAGTTTCCTACTCTCCAGGGACAATCTCCAGAAGCCATTTACAGAGCCAATTAACCTACAAACTGGCACGTCTTTGGAATGTGGGAGGGAACCAGAGGACCTGGGGAAAACCCACGCGGTCACAGGGAGAACGTACCAGGGTCTGATCCTGACTGCGGGCGCTGTCTGTACGGGGTTTGTGCATTCTCACCATGACCACGTGGGCTTGCTCCGGGCGCTCCGGTTTCCTCCCGCACTCCAAAGACGTACAGGTTTGTAGATTAATCGGCTTCTGTGAATTGCCCCTAGCGTGTAGGGTAGAACTAGCGTGCAGGTGATCGGTGGTCGGTGCGGACTCGGTGCGGACTCGCTGTTTCCACGCTGTATCTTTAAACTAAACTAAACTAAACTAAACTAAACCAAAGGAACTTATTGCAGAAGACACCGAGTGCTGGAGGAACTCAGCGGGCCAGGCTGTATCTCTGGACGTTCAATTTCAGTTCAGTTTATTGTCACGTGTACCGAGCTACAGTGAAAAGCTTTTTGTTGCCTGCTAACCGTCAGCAGTAAGACTATACATGATTACAATCGATCCATTTACAGTGTATTGATACATGATAGGGGAATAACGTTTAGTGCAAGGTAGAGCCAGCAAAGTCCGGTCAAGGACAGTCGTCCGAGGGTCACCAAAGAGGTAGATGGTAGTTCAGCATTTAGGGTCGGGACCCTTCTTCACACTCACTGCAAGTTATCGAGCTGCAGTTTTCTCGTGGTCATAAGGATTGAGGAAAGACAATAAAGCATGTTGGCATGGTGGCCATGGTGTGCTAACTACCTCCAGAATCTCTGGCAATCTCACCGGCATGTTTGAACAATTCACTTGAACATTTTATTCTGATGTCTTTGTTTCTCCCGATACTTTGCTTCACACGTTTCCGTTATCTTACCTTTCAGAAAGCCTTTGATAAGGTTCCGCACGGGAGACTGGTGACTAAAATTAGAGCACGTGGTATTGGGGGTAGGGTGTTGGCGTGGATAGGAAATTGGTTGGCAGACAGGAAGCAAAGAGTAGGAGTGAACGGGTCCTTTTCAGAATGGCAGGCAGTGGCGAGTGCAATGCCGCAAGGCTCGGTGTTGGGGCCGCAACTGTTTACCATATATATTCATGATTTGGAAGAGGGAATTAGGAGCAACACTAGCAAGTTTGCAGATGATACAAAGCTGGGTGGCAGTGTGAACTGTGAAGAGGATGTTAGGAGGTTGCAGGGGGACCGGGACAGGTTGAGCGAGTGGGCAGATGCGTGGCAGATGCAGTATAATATAGATAAATGTGAGGTTATCCACTTTGGCGGCAAAAACAAGGGGGCAGATTATTATCTCAATGGGGTTAGGTTAGGTAAGGGGGAGGTGCAACGAGACCTGGGTGTCCTTGTACACCAGTCACTGAAAGTTAGCATGCAGGTACAGCAGGCAGTGAAGAAAGCTAATGGAATGTTGGCCTTCATAACAAGAGGATTTCAGTACAGGAGTAGAGAGGTTCTTCTGCAGTTGTACAGGGCTCGGGTGAGACCACATCTGGAGTATTGTGTACAGTTTTGGTCTCCTAATTTGAGGAAGGACATCCTTGAGATTGAGGCAGTGCAGTGTAGGTTCACGAGATTGATCCCTGGGACTGTCATATGAGGAAAGATTGCAAAGACTAGGCTTGTATTCACTGGAGTTTAGAAGGATGAGGGGATATCTTATAGTAACATATAAAATTATAAAAGGACTGGACAAGCTAGATGCAGGAAAAATGTTCCCAATATTGGGCGAGTCCAGAACCAGGGGCCACAGTCTTAGAATAAAGGGGAGGTCATTTAAGACTGAGGTGAGAAAAAACGTTTTCACCCATAGAGTTGTGAATTTGTGGAATTCCCTGCCACAGAGGGCAGTGGAGGCCAAATACCTGGATGGATTTAAGAGAGAGTTGGATAGAGCTCTAGGGGCTGGTGGAGTCAAGGGATATGGGGAGAAGGCAGGCACGGGTTATTGATTGGGGACGATCAGCCATGATCACAATGAATGGCGGTGCTGGCTCGAAGGGCCGAATGGCCTCCTCCTGCACCTATTTTCTATGTTTCTATGTAAAGCACATTAAAAATATCTATGTATGTGCCTCCCCGTGTTATTTTGTTACTGACATATCTCAGAAACCAGGCAATCTTTCTTGAGTGAACCTGCCCTGTAAAAATGTTCTAAAATCTCGTATTTCACGAGGTAAGACTGGCTACTTGGCCAACTATTGAAGTGAAACAATGACATTCTGGTCAGTTTGAAGAAGGGTCCCGACCTGAAACGCCACCTATCCATGTTCTGCACAGATGCTGCCTGACCCGCTGAGTTACTCCAGCACTTTGAGCCCTTTTCTACAATCTGGCATCTGCAGTTCCTTGTCATAGATTCATAGAGCCATACGACGTGGGAACCAGCCCTTGGGCCCAACCTGCCCCGACCGACCATTGTGCTCCATCGATACTAGTCCCACCTGCCTGGGTTGGGCCCATTTCCCTCTCAACCTGCCCTGTCCATGTACCTGTCTAAATGTTTCTTAAATGCTGTGATAGTCCCTGCCTCAACTACCTCCTCCAACAGCTTGTTCCATACACCTGCCACCCTTTGTGTGAAAAAGCTACCCCTCAGATTCCGATTAAATCTTTCCCCCTTCAAGGCAGGAGAAAGGGGTGAGGAGGAAAAGATAGTTCAGCCTTGATTCAATGGCAGAGTAGACTTGATGGGCCGAATGGCCTAATTCTGCTCCTAGAACCTATATGAACTTAAACCCATGTTCCGTGCTTCCCGATTTCCCCCTACCCAGGGCAACAGATTCTGTTCTTTTACCCGACCTCTCCCTCTCATGATTTTGTCCACAGGTGTATCAGCAATGCAACAGGGCGGCACAGTGGCGCAGCGGTAGAGTTGCTGCCTCGCCGCGCCAGAGACCCGGGTTCCATCCTGACTACGGGTGCTGTCTGTACGGAGTTTGCACGTTCTCCCCGTGACCTGCGTGGGTTTTCTCCAAGATCTTCGGTTTCCTCCCACAATCCAAAAATGTACAGGTTTGTAGGTTAGGGGGTTACACAAAAAGCTGGAGAAACTCAGCGGGTGCAGCAGCATCTAATGAGCGAAGGAGATAGGCGACGTTTCAGGTCGAGACCCTTCTTCAGACCCGTTGGCTTGGTGTAAACGTAATATTATCCCTCGTGCAACCTGGGGTAAATTTCACCTCCCCAGGGGGTAAATTTGTTGATTCTGGCTGTGTACATATTCTTTCTCATTGACTGACTGTGTTTGGTTCTGGTATACGGGTATCTGCTCATCATTAGTTGTTCATAAATAAATGAAATAACATTGCTATGTGCTATTAAAGTCGCCAGGGGTAAACGGGACGGAGAAAGGTTGGGAACCCCGGTCCTAGTGTGTGTGGGATAGTGTTCGTGTGCTGGGGATCGCTAGTCGGCACGGACTCGGTGGGCCGAAGGGCCTGTTTCTGCGCTGTTTCTCTAAACTAAACTAATCACAACAGGTTTGTAAAGGCGGTACTCAGGGGGTTTCGAGGGAGACGGGGATTCGAGTTCTGCCCTTCATAGTTTTAACTTTCTAATAATCATTGTGGCAACGTTATAGAAATTCAATGTTGCTGATGCAGCATGATGTCTTTTTTGCTGTTAACTGCAAATGACTGTGGGTTAATTTAGTCTGGCTGATTCTAAATAACCCTTAGTGCATAGAAACCTCCTTACAGTAACTGCAGTGCTGCAATCAAACCATCCACGCACATAACAGCGTTGCCTGGTACTGTACACAGACCCCGCTTTCATAAACTAAATCCCATTTGGATGGTGAAGTATTGGCTCATATTAAATTTCACGTAAGTGATATTGCGAGATGCTATGACATTCACATCCCTCAAGGGACCCCTTCAATCACCTCCCTCAGCCTGTTCAACACAACCATTTTTGTTTCTACATTACAGCCCTTGCATAAAAAGTGCTGAATGGGTCGGTTTTTCCCCCCTTCTTTTTTTTTTTTATTGACTGCTTCAGCCATTTGCATAAATGCAATTAAATCATTTCCACCCGCGCTGTCTTTTATCGGGCAGAATGCAGAATTTACTGAAACCTGCGGTGTTGGGGGAAAAAAAGCCGACCTTTGTCTTAATCCCCCTTTTAATGGGTGACGGTCAATGGGGTTACAGGGAGGGTCAGAAGGTCATAAGGTCATAAGTGATAGGAGCAGAATTAGGCCATTCGGACAAATCCAGGCTGATCTATCTCGCCCTCCTATCCCCATTCTCCTGCCTTCTCCCCATAACACCTGACACCCGTGCAAATCACGAATCTATCTATCTCTGCCTTCAATGCATATGCACTGATTTTGCCTACCTAATAAAGGAATTCTGTGGCAAAGAATTCCACACTTCCGCGCTTCTGAGAAAAATGCCACTGTCGCCAAACGTTGGGAGAGGAGGTTGTGAGAGTGTTGAGCTGTATTCACGCAGACACTGTGAATGGATCGATTGCGATCATCTATTGTCTTTCTGCTGACTCGATAGCACGCAACAAAAGCTTTTCACTGTACCTCGGTACACGTGGCAATAGACCAAACTGAAACTGGTGTCACGCTGCCATTTAACCTGCACTTCAGTCACTTTGGTTAAGAGAAGGTCGAGAACTCTTTGTGTCGGAAGGAACTGCAGATGCTGGTTTACACCGAAGATAGACACAAAATTGGTGGAGACTAACGGGCCTGCCCCACTTGGCGATGTTTTTCAGCGACTGCCGGCGTCATATCAGTGTCGGCAAAAGATTTTGAACATTTCAAAAAGCAGCGGCGACAAAAAAGTGTTGCGACACTTGAAAAAACACTGCGCGTCTAGCGTCATCACGACGCGTCACGCAGCAAATTTTCGGTCACCTGATGCTTCGTTCAATTATGCCGACAGTCACAGAAAAAAACGGCAAGTGGAACTCAGTGGGGCAGGCAGAATCTCTGCAGAGAAGGAATGGGTGACGTTTCGGGTCGAGACCCTTCTTCAAGTCGAGAGTCAGGGGAGAGGGAAACCAGAGGTATGGACGGTGATGTAGAGAGATAGAACAAATGAATGAAAAATGTGGAAAATATGTGACATTGATAGAGGAAACGGGCCATTGTTAGCTGTGGGCTAGGTGAAAACAGGTTGCAGACAATGAGAGTCAACACAATGACTGACGCCGGTATGTGAAGGACAGAGAGAGAGTGGGGACGCAAGGGTTAATGAAGTTGGAGACGTCAATATTGTTTGGCGGTTAGTCGGCTGCTCAGCGGCAGAGCGGGTTGAGTGAAGTCTCCCGTGCAGTGACTCACTGCGTTCTCTGGGAGCTGCTGCGTTGCCCCCTGTCTCTCCGCCACCCAGCCTCTCCTCTGCTTCCCCACGACAACCTCCAAATAAGCTGTGAACTACAAGGTCCGATCAAAGATAGTCCGACGGTCCCGATGAGGTGGATAGTAGTTCAGCACCGCTCTCTGGTTGTGGTACGATGGTTCAGTTGCCGGATAACGGTGGGGAAGAAAGTCTCCCTGAATCTGGAGGTGTGCGTTTTCACACTTCTGTACCTTTTTGCCTGATGGGAGAGGGGAGAAGAGGGAGTGGCCGGGGTGCGACTTGGCCTTGATTAAGCTGCTGGACTCACCGAGGCAGCGTGAGGTGTGAATGTAGCCAGTGGAAGGGAGGTTGGTTTGTGCGATGGTCTGGTCTCCACCGCCGTTCAGGCAGTACGTTCCAGAGGCTTTGAGCCAACGGCCACCAGGCTGTGGAGGGTTGAGAGTAGCGTGCATCACTCCCCCCAGCTGGTTGTCACCAGTGGATGGACCATCACCCGCTAAAATAACGGAGGAACCTGAAGGAAGCTATCCGGAGAACATTTCACGACTATTTCTATTTATATTGAATATAATCTTACGATATAGTAAGAGACTGGAGTTAAAATGCTGGAGTTACTCAGTGGGATAAGCAGCATCCATTAGACGGAATGGGTTCAAGACCCTTCTTCAATCTCTCTGGGTTAAATCGTGGCGTCGAGCTGGAGAGCAGGAGGAAGCCTTTCACACAGAGGGTGGTGGGTGTACGGAACAAGTTTCCAGAGGAGGTAGTTGAGGCTGGGACTATCCCAACATTTAAGAAAGAGTTAGACAGGTACATGGATAGGACGGGTTTGGAGAGATATGGACCAAGCGCAGGCAAGTGGGACTAGTGTAGCTGGGACATGTTGGCTGGTGTGGGCGAGTTGGGCCGAAGGGCCTGTTTCCACACTGTATCACCCTATGTGATTACTCTATGACTCTATGAATCACAGAGGGGGAGAGAGAATGGTGCAGAACTCTCATCTCGACCCCAAACCTCACCCATTCCTTCTCACCAGAGGCGCTGCCTGTCCCGCTGAGTTCCTCCAGCATATTGTCTCTATCTTCGGTGTCAACCAGCATCTGCAGTTCCTTCTTACGCAAACGGGTTATGATCACCCCACACATGGGAGGAAATAGTGGCAACATGCAGAATATTAGTGTTGATAGACTGTTGTCCTGGAAGAAGGGACTCGACCCGAAATGTCACCAACTCCTCCTCTCCATAGATGCTGCCTCACCCGCTGAGTTTCTCCAGCATTTTGTGTCCACTGTAGTTCCAACCTTATTTAGACTCGTCACGACAAAGCCCACACGACACGAGTTCACCGTTAACTTTAAGATTTCTATTTGGTAATTGTTTTATTAATATAGACCTCGCATTAACAGGCTGGTTCATTCTGCAGTCCATTACTCTCCCAGGGGAAGGGTTTGATCTGGAGCAGGAGGTTACAGTCACCACTTAAAGCAGTGACATTTCACTCAATGTCGTGACCTTTCTTTGTTTATCTGTCATTCATTTGTTCTATATTTCACGAGGGCTAGAATACAAAAACAGGGATGTAATGCTGAGGCGTTGATGATTTGGAGTATTGTGAGCAATTTGGAGCATTTGGAGTATTGTGGGCACCACATCCGAGGAAGGGTGTGCTGGCTCTGGAGAGGGTCCAGAGGAGGTTTACAAGAATGATCCCAGGAATGAGTGGGTTAGCATATGATGAGCGCTGGACGGCACTCGCTGGAGTTTAGAAGGATGAGGGGGGACCTCATTGAAATGTACAGAATAATGAAAGGCCTGGATAGAGTGGATGTGGAGAGGATGTTTCCACTAGTGGGAGAGTCTAGGTCAGCCTCAGAATTAAAGGACGTTCCTTTAGGCAGGAGATGCGGAGGGATTTCTTCAGTCAGAGGGTGGTGAATCTGTGGAATTCTTTGCCACAGAAGGCCATTAGGCCCAAGTCAATGGGTATTTTTAAGGCAGAGATAGATAGATTCTTGATTAGTACGGGTGTCAGGGGTTATGGGGAGAAGGCAGGAGAATGGGGTTAGGAGGGAGAGATAGATCGGAGTAGACTAGAAGGGCCGAATGGCCTAATTCTGCTCCTTTCACGTGACCTTATGACCTATATATCTCTACATGGAGATATAACCATATATATGGTTATTATATATATCTCTCTATATCACCGACCGTCAGCCTAATTCTACCGCGGGCGTGGCGGGGACATACCATCCGGAGCGGGGTCCCTCGCTGGGGATCCCTGGAGAGGAGCACTGACCGCCGGCCCTGCGGTCTGCGGTGCTTCTTGCTGCGGCCCAGCGGGGACTTTAAATCTTCGACTGCCGGCCCTGTGGCCCACACCAACTTGGAGCCGCGGTCTCCGGTGGGGAGGCACCGATTCAGGACTTACCTGGACTTTATACCTTGTCTGTACATCCGGACGCCCGCAGCAGCGGCAGCTACGGAGGGTTGAGGTTCCGACCACGGGGGTTAATGGAGGAGGACTGGCCACATGTTGTGCCTTCCTTCCCCCACGGTGATGAATGCTGTGGTGGATGTTTGTGTTAAATCTTTAGTGTGTTTTTGTGTGTTCTTTATTATTCTACCTCTCCAGGCAAATTCATTTCACTTGCACTTTATGTGGAATGTGACGAATAAAACGTGATTGATTGATAGATTGTCTATATCCCTCGATTCCCTCTCCCCTGACCCAGTCTGAAGAAGGGTCTCGACCCGAAACGTCACCCATTCCTTCTCTCCAGAGATGCTGCCCGTTCCGCTGAGTTACTCCAGCATTTTGTGTCTATCCTCGGCTAAATCTTTTCCGATACAACTCAATTTATGAGTCGAGTCTCTGTGTTTTTTGTTTGTTGTTGTTGGCCTTGCCGTAGATTTTCGGCTGTGGGATTAAAACAAAAATCAACGCCTCACCGCAAAATAAGGTACACTCGGCACGGATGCCTGGATGTAGCCACTGTGGTGGGCTGTGTGTGTCCGGGGGGGTGGGGGAGGAACACTTGTTTATATCAGCAGCCTACAAACAAGGTCAGATCACTGGGAATGGTCGACGCAACACACAGGGCGCTCTCTCTCGTCAGTGTCGACCAACGCTCGCTATATCCGCAGCTCGGAGAAACTGAGTATCATGCTCATAAAGTCATGGGGGATAGGACTACAATTAGGCCATTCAGCCCATCAAGTCTACTCCGCCATTCAATCGTGGCTGATCTATCTCTCCCTCCTAACCCCAGCGGATCTCCCCGTAGCCCCTGACACACGCACTGTTGAAGAAATTAATTCTTCCCCAACTTTAGGCTTTCCATCACACCCAGCTCTCGCTGGTTAGTGATATATCTATTTATTTATATGCTAGGTAGATTAACATATCTAAAGATAGACACAAAGTGCTGGAGTAACTCAGCGGGACGGGCAGCGTCACTGGAGAGAAGGAATGGGTGATGTTTTGGTTCGAGACCCTTCCAATATAGATGTATATATATATATATATATATATATATATATATATATATATATATATATATACATATAAGATATTAAGACTTAAGATTTTGCCTTCCATCACAGTGAGGAGGTGCCTGGTGAACTCACTGTGGTGGATGTTAAATTTGTGTTTGTTGTGTGTTTTGTTATTTACTAAATGTATGACAAACATCACTGCAGGCAACGAAATTTCCATGACATTAAAGTTTCCATGATCCATGATCCATATATATTGATGTATCACCGTCTATATCTCTTGCTTCCCCCTCCCCTGGCTCTCAGTCTGAAGAAAGGTCGTCACCCATTCCTTCTCTCCACAGACTGCCACCTGTCCCGCCGAGACAGGGCCTGTCCCACTTCCCCGAGTTATTCACGAATTCTCCCGGGTTTTCAAACTGGCGGAATGTTCGTAGCGAGTCCGTAGGAGGCCGTGGATGCATCGTAGCGGCTCGTGATGCCAGGACGTAGGTACTCGGGGCTATCTCTTCTACTCGTGGACATTTTTCATCAGGCTGGGAACATACGTCCCGGCTTATGCCCCAGTACCTACGAGCCGCTACGATACATCCACACGGACAATGTTACGAACAATCTTCGAGTTTGAAAACTCGGGAGAATTCGTGATTAACTCGGGAAAAGTGGGACAGGCCTTACTCCCAACATTTTCAACGTGTCTACAATAGCAAGTTGTTGCCACGTTCAGTTTCCAGAATTGATATGTTCGTATAATCATCCTGTGATTTTTTTTTGTCTTGTGCATGTGTGTAACTCTTTATTGAAGATCCTTCCTCTCCCAGTCCCCACTTTCCCATTTGGCTTCACCTCGACAGGATCATTCCACTGGCACCAACACTGGCTCTGCCGATCCCACTCACCTTCCCGCAGTTATTACCTGCGTAGTTTGCACGGTATAGGGGTGGAATTAGAACCATTCGGCCCATCGAGTCTAACCCGCCATTCAATCATGGCTGACTGATGTCTGCCTCCTAACCCTGTTTTTTTTCACCCCCCCTGCCTTCTCCCCATAACCCTGGACACCCGTTCCAATCAAGAATTTAGATTAAAAAGTGCTGGAGAAACTCAGCGGGTGCGGCAACATCTATGGAGCGAAGGAAATAGGCAACGTTTCGGGCCGAAACCCAGAAGGGTTTCGGCCCAAAACGTTACCTATTTCCTATTTCATCGCCGATCTCCTTCGCTCCATAGATGCTGCCTCACCCGCTGAGTTTCTCCAGCATTTCTTTGTCTACCTTCGATTTTCCAGCATCTGCAGTTCCTTCTTGAACACCAATCAAGAATTTGTCTATGGTACACAAAAGGCTGGAGAAACTCAGCGGGTGCAGCAGCATCCAAGGAGCGAAGGAGATAGGCGACGTTTCGGGTCGAGACCCTTTCTTCAGACTGGTCAGGGATCAGGGAAACGAGAGATATAGACGGTGATGTGGGGAGATAAAGAACAATGAATGAAAGATATGCAAAAAAGTATCAATGATAAAGGAAACAGGCCATTGTAAGCTGTTTGTGGTGTGAAAATGAGAAGCTAGTGCGACCTCTGCCTGAAACAAAATATCCACTGATAATTTGTGCTTGTGTTTCTAGTTGTCGATGTGGGAGAGGGGTGGCGGAGATAGGAGATGGGGGGGGGGGGGGGGGTGGTCAAGTCTTCTGATCCAAAGAACTGACTCCTATGTTCTTACGCCTTGAGTGGATGCCCCTTAGAAAAATAGACGTTCCATCAAATGCGATGACACTTTGGAATCGCAGTTTCTGCCGGTTTAACACACAGTTCGGTCACTTTTATTTCTATAGCACATTTCAAAAAACAACTCTCGTTGGCCAAAGTGCTTTACATTGGAATAAGAATAGTATAACCATATAACCATATAACAATTACAGCACGGAAACAGGCCTTCCCGGCCCTTCCAGTCCGTGCCGACCATTTATTTTCCCCTAGTCCCATCTACCTGCACTCAGGCCATACCCCTCCATTCCCTTCCCGTCCATAGATTAAATATTAACATCACTGCATAAGTGGGAGTTAAGAGGGAGTTAGATGTGGCCCTTGTGGGATCAGGGGGGTATGGAGAGAAGGCAGGTACAGGATACTGAGTTGGATGATCAGCCTTGGTCATATTGAATGGCGGTGTTGGCTCGAAGGGCCGAATGGCCTACTCCTGCACCTATTTTCTATGTTTCTATGCATGTAGCCCTGGCTCAGAGGACGTCAAGAAAGGTTTGGGAGTAGAGATGAGTTTTTAGTCCCGACTTGGAGGAGTCGATGGAGGGGCAGTTGTGATGGGAAGAGGGCGATGCTGTTCCGGGCGGGGTCGGTCGCCCCTGAGCTTATGCCTGGACCCCGGGATGTTCAGTCGCCCCAAGTCGGCCGATCTGCGGGACCTGGATGGAGGTGGTGTGGTGGGCGAGCAGACTTTTAATGTTGGTGGATGCAAGCACGTTGAGGGCTTTTGTAGACATGAAGGAGGATGCGGCTCCAACAAGGAGCCTTGCTTCAGCTACGGCCATGCGGGGTGAAGGCCAGCACCGGTCCAGTTTCAACGGGTCGGAAGGAACTGCAGATGTTGGTTTAAACGGAAGACAGACACTAAAAAGCTGGAGTAACTCAGCGGGACAGGCGGCATCTCTGGAGAGTAGAAATGGGTGACGTTTCGGGTCTAGAAGAAGGGTGTCATTCTTTCTCTCTGGAGATGCTGCCTGTCCCGCTGAGTTACTCCAGCATCCTGTGTCATAGAAACATAGAAATTAGGTGCAGGAGTAGGCCATTCGGCCCTTCGAGCCTGCACCGCCATTCAATATGATCATGGCTGATCATCCAACTCAGTATCCCGTACCTGCCTTCTCTCCATACCCCCTGATCCCTCTAGCCACAAGGGCCACATCTAACTCCCTCTTAAATATAGCCAATGAACTGGCCTCAACTACCCTCTGTGGCAGAGAGTTCCAGAGACCCACCACTCTCTGTGTGAAAAAAGTCCTTCTCATCTCGGTCCTAAAGGATTTCCCCCTTATCCTTAAGCTGTGACCCCTTGTCCTGGACCTCCCCAACATCGGGAACAATCTTCCTGCATCTAGCCTGTCCAACCCCTTAAGAATTTTGTAATTTGCTATAAGATCCTATCTATCTTGCACTTTCAATGGGAACTGGTTTCTGAATCGGTTGGTGGGGGGAAGGGGGGCTTCTAACCCGTGTAATGTAACACACTGGCCCGTTTCATTTATCATCGTTACTTTTTTTTGAATCTTTCATTAATTTGGTCTATATATCTCTGTACATCACCGTCTATATCCCTCGTCTCCCTTCCTCTCAGTCTGACCAAGGGTCTCGACCCGAAACGTCACCTATTCCTTCCCTCCAGAGACGCTGCCTGTCCCGCTGAGTTACTCCAGCACTCTGTGTCTATCTTCTGTTTAAACCAGCATCTGCAGTTCACCCCTTACACACTGAAGAGGCGTCGCTTCTACCCAGTCATTCCTATTACCCATGTGGCATGAACTCTAACGCGGAAACAATCCCCCAGGTTCACTGCGGCTCGTTCTTAGAAATGTGTCGAGATTCCTCACACATAATCCCGGTTGCTGATTTCTAACCGGCGCTCAACGACTAACCAAGCCCAGAGTTGTTCATTAAACTCCCTGTGTGTTAACGCCTAGTCTCCCCCGGGTCAACAACTGCTTTGCCATCGAACTTCTCACTCCAAATCTTGCTTTTTGCAAACCTTTCTCAAGATCGCAAGCAACCGAACTGGGTCCAAACCCCCCCCCAAATCGTTGCGAGGTCTCTCATTCCTTCCCCTCTCCCAGAGACGCTGCCTGCTCCCCGCTGAGTTACTCCAGCATTTTTGTATCTGTCTTCGGTGTAAACCAGCACCTGCAGTTCCATCCCTACACCAATCATTGATGTGTTAAAGAAGGAACTGCAGATGCTGGAGAATCGAGGGTTACACAAAAAAGCTGGAGAAACTCAGCCGTTGCCGCGCGGAATTTTTGAACATGGTCAGTTTTTCGGAGCCCCGCGCGATGTCGGGACGAACTCCGCACAATTCCGCACGACTCCGGCGATCGAAGTGGGACCGGCCCCGCGACGCCGGACGGCTCAAGCGACCACGTTAGGTCGCGCTAATCGCATAGAGTTGCATGCTGGTGGGACAGGAGCGAAGGAGATAGGCGACGTTTCGGGTCGAGACCCTTCTTCAGACACCAATCATTAAACCCCACACCGATTAGGGACCCGATATTTGTAGTCGTTACATCACTTCTTTGTCTCCGACTGTTTTAGCTTCCGATAGCATTATCTTTCGCTCGAGTTTCTACAGTATATTTGTGTGTCGAGGGTCGCTGTGTTACTAGAGTGTGTTAATTTCGGGAGGAACAAGGCAATAATCGAACTGAATTGAATTTATTCGTCAATTTCGTTCCCCTGCAGTCATACATATATATTTTTTTAAATGACAGAAACACAGAATAAATGTAACATCCACCACAGTGAGTTCCCCAAACACCTCCTCACTGTTGGAAGGCAAAGTCTTAAAGTGTTAAACGTCGCCCATCTCCTTCGCTCCTTAGATGCTGCTGCAGCCGCTGAGTTTCTCCAGCTTTTTGTGTAACCCTCGATTCTCCAGCATCTGCAGTTCCTTCTTTAGCACAAAGTCTTAAAGTCTCTGTCTCTTCGCTCTTTGATCTTTTAAAATTATTATTATTAAGGTTTATTTAAACAGGGACAGATACAAAAAAATAGATACACTGGAAACAGTCTGATGTTTGCAACATGGTGTCTTTAGCCAAAGCTAACTCGCAACACTTGTCCCTAGTGGGGCTTTTGGTTAAAAATGATAATAAATATTAATATTATTAAAAATAGGAAAATGGAAATGGAAATGGAAATGAGATTTTACAAAATTGGAAAAGAGAAAAAGACACACATTGAGAGAGAGCACAGAGTAAAAACTAAATATGAGAACAAGATTGTTGTAGAATTAGCCACGATTTTGTGTTTCTTTTGAATGTGACATATGTGGGGATACATTTCAAGTGGTCTGGCAGTGAGTTCCATCATTTTGTCCCCTTTACTGAAAAGGCAGTTTGAGCAACAAGATGTTCTGCAGAAGGGGATACTACAATTGCCTGTTGGCGCAGCTCGGGTGGTGGATCTGGTATCAGTTTGCAGTCTTGTTAATGTATTGCACAGCAACTAGCATAATGTTTGTAGATTTCAGCTGGACATGGGGGAGGGGGGGGGGGGCACGGTATGGTGGAGACGCCCCTCAAAATAAGGGAAGGTGTGCCACGCCAGTGGGGCACGTGAGTGGCACGGGTGGGGGACGGATTTGTGGAATTTGAAAAACAAATGTAGGAACTGTTTTGAACAATCCGAAAATGTCGGGTGAATTTTTCGCACGGTTCGTGTATTGTACAGGGTGTACACAAAATGCTGGAGAAACTCAGCGGGTGGAGCAGCGTCTAAAGAGCGAAGGGGATAGGCAGCGTTTCGGGCCGAAACCCTTCTTCAGACGAACATATTTATTACTTGAAGAAAGTCTATTTTTAAATTTTTTTTAAAAGCATGTAGATTTCACATTGGTAGCAATAAGCAGACGGCTACTTTTTTCTAAAGTGATTTTTAAAAAATAGTTTGGCGCTGTTTGCTTCTATTGGCGTTTAGCCTTGGTGGAAAATCACTGCACGTTTATGAAACTGAGTGGACGGCATTCAGGAAGAGAGCAGGAACAGGGGTTTAACGAGGGAGGGTTACACAAAAGGCTGGAGAAACTCAGCGGGCGCAGCAGCATCTTAAGGAGCGAAGGAGATAGGCGACGTTTCGGGTCGAGGCCCTTCTTCAGACTGGTCATGGATCAGGGACACGAGAGATGAAGAGGGTTTACAGAGGGCGGTTTCATTTATCGATTGGAAAACCAAAAAAAAAAAAATACACACAAGGCAAACATGGGATTTAATCTTTATTTTTATTTTTTGCTGTTTTATACAGGGCAGGGAGCAGGACAGAAATGTGAGCCGGGTTCGACACCGGCCACCTGCTCACCTCGGATCAGCCAACTCTTTCCCCTGAAATAGTCCATTTGCAAGTTCTAACCGAATTAAATTCACCGAGGATATTCTGATTCGACCAGAAACTCAGCGGGTGAGAGGCAGCATCTATGGGGCGAAGGAAATAGGCAACGTTGGACTAAGATGCCGGAAAAACTCAGCGGGTGAGGCAGCATCTAAGGAGCGAAGGAAATAGGTAACGTTTCCTATTTCCTATTTCCTTGCCTATTTCCTTCGCTCCATAGATGCTGCCTCTCACCCGCTGAGTTTCTCCAGCATTTTTTTTTGTCTACCTTGGATTTTTGATTCCAGCATCTGCAGATCCTCCTCAAAGGAAACTTGTCAACGCGAGCTCAGCTGCAAACGGCTCCATGTGTTCCCGATAGTTTGCGACGAGTTTCGATTCCCTCTGACTTGGAAAATATGCTTTTTATATATATTTTTTAAAAACCACAGATTCACCCAACTCTTGCCGGCGAACATTCGGGATGAATGGGTCCAAAAGGCTGCGCGGTTGAAAGGACAAAACATTTGTACATTAGTGGCATCAAAGAGACTGGGTCAGTGTTTACATATTTCTATTTTGATACAGTATCTGTTATTAATCCAGCCACACAAGGCGTTCGCCCAAAATAGCCCAAAATAGCAGTCAGAGACATCCAGCCTGGGTAAAATGAAGGGGATAGCTCATGTATTTATTCACTCATTCATTCATTCATTCATTCACTCATTCAGTCTGCGCTCGCTTTGCATTGTCCGGGATTCTCGTGGACAGATGCGGGGAGGGTCCCCCCCCCCCCCCCAAGGGAGCGGTCAATTATTGAATTATACAAGAGCGCGTTCATTAAAGACGGCGCGGGGCGCGGGGGCTGGGCTGCGGATCCATGGCCGACCCGACCCGACATAGAGGCCAGGCCCAGCTCAGCGCCGAGTCCTCGCCGGCCGGGCCGCGTCAAATGAAGGGCAGTCACGGGAACACAGACTCCCGAGTTTACCTTGAACTTCCAGGGACAAGCCGGAGGACTGAGCCCCCGCCATCTTATTCCACCGCAAATAGGAATTATCAAGCCCCATTCTCCCTCTCTATCACACGCACACACACAACTCACACACACACAACTCACACACACACACACACCCCCCACACACACACACCCACACCTCAACCACACACACACACGCACACACAACTCAGCCACACACAGACACACACACACACACACACACACACACACACGCACACACAACTCAGCCACACACAGACACAGACACACCCCACACACACACCCCCCCACACACACCCCACACACACACACACGCACACACAACTCAGCCACACACAGCCACACACAGACACACACACACTCACACACAACTCAGACACACACACAACTCACACACACACACACACACACACACACACACACACACACACACACACAACTCACACACACACACACACTCACACACAAATACACACACACACACACACACAATTCAGCATTTCATGTCCACATCCTCGCGCCCTTTACCATTCGGGGTATATCCATTCGTACATTTATATCCAGATCTTGAGGGGGAAAAACTCATTTCTTATCGTTTAAGCCTTTTAGTACATAAGATGAATTTGGCCAAAGACTTGATATATTAGTAAATACCACTATTTGAATCCCACAGTGTTCATCACATATTATTTTGTTAAGGAGCGGCAAGGGCAGATGCTGATTTACAAATGAAGACACACAGCGTTGGAGTAAATCAGTGGGTCAGACAGCATTTCTGGACGGAACATGGCTCAGGCCAAATGTATTTTAAATATATGTTTTATTAATATTTACTTTTGGATAGGTAAACACTACAGGCCGTGTGATTCCAAGGGCTGGTATCGCGGTTGATATCACGCTATCGGCAGTGTTTCCGTTAGTCCTCTCTCTGTCCCTGTAGATTCACCTTCGGCCAAAGCAATTCCCATCTATTCTATGCCCGAGGCATCTTCTCGTCTGAGGTTTAAGAGTGAACGTGAGGAAGGGAAAACCGTGTTCGGGGTTGAGTGTGAAGGCGAAACCCGAATGGCAGACGGGTACACACACACACACACGTACACACACACACACACACACACACACACACACACACACACACACACACGGACACACGGACACACACACATACACACGCACACACACACACACACACACACACACACACACACACACGGGCACGCACACGGGCACACACACACACACACACACACACACACGGGCACGCACACGGGCACACACACACACGGGCACACACGGGCACACACACACACACACACACACGGGCACACACACACATACACACACACACACACACACACACGGGCACACACGGGCACACACACACACACACACACACGGGCACACACACACACACACACACACGGGCACACACACACATACACACACACACACACACACACACGGGCACACACACACACACGGGCACACACACACACACACACACACACACACACACACACACACACACACACACACACACACAAGGTATCGGGACAATTTATACTTCTACCAAGCCAAACCTGCACGTCTTTGGACTGTGGGAGGAAACCGAAGATCTCGGACAAAACCCACGCAGGTCACGGGGAGAAGATACTAACTCCGTACAGACAAGCACCGGTAGTCAGGATCGAACCCGGGTCTCTGGCGCCGTGAGGCAGCAACTCTGCCCGCTGCGCCACATAGACCCGACATCTTAACTCAACTGAGGGTTACACAAAATGCTGGAGAAACTCAGCGAGTGCAGCAGCATCTAAGGAGCGAAGGAGATAGGCAACGTTTCGGGCCGAACCCTTCTTCAGATTTGATGGGGGGGGGGGGGGGGGGGGGGTTAAGGTGTTTTTTTTAAAGTAAAGCTCACAGGAGAATTAAACATTAAATTGACAGCAGTCGAGCCTGTGCGTGGTGGAATGGGGCGGACTGGAAGGATTTCGCGAGGAAAGGGGATTTTCCAACTGACTCCACAATTCAGCGCTCCCCTGGTCCGAATTTGGACACGTTAAAGGCTGCGCTCCGGGCAAACGCCGTCATTACACCATGGAACAGGGATAGAAAATTAAAAAAAACTGAATTAAAAAAATGAGCAAAACTAACCCGGCAAAATTGAGCGTTCGCCTGTGTATCAACTATTTTAAGTTGAAATTAAACTATTCATCTGAAGAACGGCCCCGACCAGAAACATCATCTATCCAGGTTCTCCAGAGATGCCGCCTGACCCGCTGAGTTACTCCAGCACTCTGTGTCTTTTCTTTGTCAACCAGCATCTGCTGTTCCCAGTGTCTGCAACTATTTTCTAGATGCCGGTTTGCACAGCGATCAACTCTTGGGACAAACTATCGACAAATACAGATTTAACAGAGAATAAAAACCCACACAGATTTGTCATCCAGGGGCGACATGGTGTAGGGGATACAGAGAGCTGAGGTAGTTAGTCACTATAGTTTAGGAGGTAGACAAAAAATGCTGGAGAAACTCAGCGGGTGCGGCAGCGCCAGAACAAGGGGTCACAGTCTAAGGATTAGGGAGAATTCCTTTAGCACCGAGATGAGGAAAACATTCTTTACACAGAGAGAGTGGTGAGTCTCTGGAATTCTCTGCCACAGAAGGTCGTTGAGGCCATAAAAGCTGGAGAAACTCAGCGGGTGCAGCAGCATCTAAGGAGCGAAGGAGATAGGCGACGTTTCGGGTCGAGACATGGAGGCCAGTTCATTGGCTATATTCAAGAGGGAGTTGGATGTGGCTCTTGTGGCTAAAGGGATCAGGGGGTATGGAGAGAAGGCAGGTACGGGATACTGAGTTGGATGATCAGCCATGATCATATTGAATGGCGGTGCAGGCTCGAAGGGCCGAATGGCCTCTACTCCTGCACCTATTTTTCTATGTTTCTTTCTATCTATGGAAATAGTAAATAGGAAATAGGAAATAGAAAATAGGAAATAGGTAACGTTGCCTATTTCCTACGCTCCTTAGATGCTGCCTCTCACCCGCTGAGTTTCTCCAGCACTTCGATTTTCCAGCATCTGCAGTTCCTCCTGAAACACTATAGTTTCCGATATTGGGGACACAAAGCCAGTTGTGTGTGGGTGTGAGAGGCCGAGTGGGTGGATGTAAAAGGGTTCTCTCGGCGGGATGAATGGAATAATGCACCCGGAGCGAATGACGGAGGGGCATTTATCACTGCCAGTCATTATCGTTGGACGCAGGGAAGAAGATACTCGCCCGCCAATGCTATTTTTTTTTTCTTCGAAGGGATCGATGCCATTTATTAAATCGCACGCACATCTCGCAGATGAACGGCGCTAGAGTTGGCCTCGCTGCACCCGAATTATCAGTCAAATTTCCCACTGAATTCTTGAGGTAAAGGCAGCAGGCTCACTTTTCAAACCAGCGATTCTCCACAATGTGAGTTAAAGAAGGAACTGCAGATGCTGGAAAATCGAGGGTGCACAAAAATGCTGGAGGAACTCAGCGGGTGCAGCAGCATCTAAGGAGATAGTCTGAGTTTCTCCAGCATTTTGTGTACCCTCCACAATATGGGAATGGCCCGGACATTTCATCACCAAATGCTCCATTTCTATGTTCAATTTATCCTGCCATCGTTTCTTCACTAGGTTTAAAATAAACTAGTTGGTCGCTTGAGTTGTGAATTGGACCTGACTTTTCCCCCCTGTAAAACTGCGTATTATAAATTGTATGTATCCAGTTCTGGACAAATATAATATATTATACATGCATTTAAGGATTATATCTACACATACATACCCACATTTATATACACACACACACACACACACCACACACACATTTATACACACACACACACACACACACACACACATTTATATATATATACACACACACACACATACATATATATACATAGAAACATAGAAAATAGGTGCAGGAGTAGGCCATTCGGCCCTTCGAGCCTCCACCGCCATTCGATATGATCATGGCTGATCATCCAACTCAGTATCCCGTACCTGCCTTCTCTCCATACCCTCTGATCCCTTTAGCCACAAGGGCCACATCTAACTCCCTCTTAAATATAGCCAATGAACTGGCCTCAACTCTCTATACACACACACATATATATATATATAGACACACACACACACACACATATATATATATATATATACTGGACACATACAATGAATACTGATACATACAATTTATAATACGCAGTTTTACAGGGGGGAAAAGTCAGGTCCAATTCACAACTCAAGCGACCAACTAGTTTATTTTAAAACTAGTGAAGAAACGATGGCAGGATAAATTATATATATATATATATATTCTGGATCCGTTTAATTTTGCTTTTGATTTCCGCTGTATTTATGCCGTTTTAATTCTCACACACGAGCACACAATAGTCACGCAAACCTTGCATTCATTTTTAACGCGCCTACCTTATAACGAGCCGGGTGTCGCTTCTGCAGCTTGTGGGTGGAAGCCGCCGGGCAGCGCGCCCCAGAAACCGCTCGTTCCGTCAGCCTCTTGCATGGACTTAAAACAAATAAAACACAAAACAAAAAGCTCACGGATCTAAAGCTCACGGATCTATTTTGAACCAACGTGAATTCGTGATCTGGTAAAGGAATCGTCTCGCTTTCCTCCATGGATAGAAATCTGCAGAAAGAGAAAGAAAGGGAGAGGGGGGGGGGGGGGGGGAGCGGCTGTAGATGTTGGATTATTTGTCATTAAAACGGAAAGACTCGTCCACATTCAAACGCGTAAAATTCACGATCTTTATATTTTGCAGCGTGTGAATGAGCGAATGGCTGATCTGATCTCCACCTCTGAGAACGGAACCAGGGCAGTTAGTTACTGGGTTGGTATAACAGGAAGACAACAATATAATGTCTTGGTTTCCTCGCGTAAAAGCGGAGGCGATTCAGGATCCGGAGCGGCTCGCTGAAACAACCCCGCAATCCTGCCTGTGTGTGTGAGCCAGTTTTATTATAAAATGTATTTGCTCTCGGCGCTGGGTATTTCAGGGGTTTTTTAAGAATTGATTACTTCACTAGGACCCCGTTTTCATGTTTTTATTTCGCAGCCTTTTTGAGTAAATGGGAGCTCTGGTCTCCGATGTGACTTTATTTGCCACGTATGCAAGGTTTAAAATAATACGCGGATCCCGGGAAGGGTGGTCTTTCATTCCACGTTGAAATCCCATCGACCGGTGGTTTAATGAGACGTGTGTGAGTGTGAGTGAGTGAGTGAGTATGTGATCAATTATGTGTGCGCGAGAGTAAGTGTGAGTGAGTTAGAGTAAGTGTGAGTGAGTGAGTGAGTGTGAGTGAGTGTGTGATAAACTGTGTGTGTGAGTGAGTGTGTGTGTATGAACAAGTGTGTATGTGTGTGTGTGAAACTGTGAGTGTGTGTGTGAGCGAGTGTGTGAGAAACTGTGTGAGAGTTTGTGTGTGTGTATGAGCAAGTGTGTATGTATGTGTGAGTGAGAAACTGTGAGTGTGAGTGTCTCCGTATGTGTGAGTGTGTGTGAGCCAGTATGTATGTGTGAGTACGCGAGAAACTAACTGTGTGTGAGTGTGTGTGCCTTTGTGAGTGTGTGAGTGAACGTGAGAGAGAAAGCTGAGAGCTCGCTTACAGCGGAGCCCACATCAACTCTCCCCCACCTCTCCTCGTCTCCCCCGGAGGACGGACGGACGGACGGACGGACGGACGGACGGACGGACGGACGGACGGACGGACGGACGGACGGACGGACGGACGGACGGACGGACGGACAGACAGACAGACAGACAGACAGACAGACAGACAGACAGACAGACAGACAGACAGACAGACAGACAGACAGACAGACAGACAGACAGACAGACAGACAGACAGACAGACAGACAGACAAACAAACAGCTTTGCCCGACTCCCCTCTCTCGCCTCATCTGTCCGCACGCTCCATCGCCTTGATTAACAAAATGCCGAACGCAACTCTATTCCTAATTCCCCAGCCGTCAGTGTCAATCAGCCTGTAGATATATATAGTTGTGGGCGACTAACTCGTTCACTAAATCTGCTGCTCCATAAATTGTTAGGAGGTTGGGGGGTGGGGGGGGGTGGGGTGGGGGGTGGAGTGAGAGGGGGGGGGGTGTGGAGTAGAGTGGTGCCCCCACAAGCCGACACAACAAGGTTACACGCAGCTCGCAACCGCGTGGCCACACAAGATGGGGACCGCATTATATCACAGTGTTTCAGGCGGCTGGGTGAGATGAGGAAAAAATAGTAAACGAGTCCCACTCGTGTCTTCAATGCGGTTGATCGATTTGATGACGGGTTATAAAAAAAAATGCACACACTGCGAGTTCCGATCGTATTAAAGTCTCCTTTCATGTTCCCTGTCAATGGGGGAGGGGGAGAATTAAGCACCAGGGAAAAAAATTGATTCTTGCAATTGATTCGTGCAAAGAAAGACATCTTACCTTCAGCAGATAAATAACGGGTGTGGGGGGTGGGGGGGGGGGGGGGAGCTGGGCTGGAGATTAGCTTGATCTGTCTTGCACGGGTCTCCACGTTTTCGATTGAGAAATACATGTCCTGAATACCCTCGAGTACCATCTCGGCAAATATCTCCTCTGCAACGAGCGAGTCGGTCGGCCCTGCAAAAAAAAAAACAAAAAAACAAGACCCTGCTCACACAGAAAGAATTTGTCAACACGCCGTCTGGCAGCCGGCTGGAAACTAACCGCTCACAGTCAAATCTGCTGCCCGCCGCGGTTTAGGCGCTGCAAGACAATGGAAGCCATGCTCCATTTTCTTCTCTCCCCTCCCCTCCTCTCCCCTCCTCCCCCCCCCCCCCCCCCCCCCATCTCCTCCTTAGAACAAATAAACAAAAGCCCGCAGTCTTTGTCACGGTTAAATGGATTTTTTTTCCCGAGATGTGGTAATGTGGCCTCGACGTTTTTTGCTGGAGCAGCAATCTATAAATGGTCGCATCGGTTAATAACACAAGATAGATAGATGTATATATATATATATATATGACGGTGCAAGATCACGTTCTCGACCCGCTCTGATCCCAGCTATCCGGAGGGGAGGTCCTTTGAGACGCGGCGGCGGCGGTGGCGGTGGCGATGGCAGCGGTTTGACGCCCAGCCCTTGCAGCGAGTCACTCGGCTCCTCTTAAAGCGGCCACGCTCGCTCATTCCTTCCTTCCTTCCTTCCTTCCCCTCACTCGCCCAGCCCGGGGGGTGTCATCCCGCTCTGTAATTTCCGCTTCACAAATAAACGTTACCCCCCCCCCCCCCCAGAACATTGAACTGGTTCCTGATCTTCTGGAGGTGAAGCCCCTGAGATGGAATTTGATAAATGTTGATCGTGTCACCGTCCGATCCCGAGGCCGCAGCGCCTAAATTAATGGACTGATTTTAACAAACAGCAGATTAATTAATGGAGTGGTGTTGGTCGGGAGTTGGAGGTTGGGGTGTTTTTTTCGGGGGGGGGGGGAGGGGGGATGTAAAGGCGGGTTATGGTGCTGGGAATGGCCGTGGCGTTCAGGGAGGGAGTGGAGGGGAAGAGGTGTAATGGGATCTCTGCAGATGCACAGTGTCGGTCTCAAGGAGTGAGGCCGTGTGTTTCCGCCGTGAGTTACACCGGCAGATGCTGCTGGACACGGAAGACAGACACAACACGCTGGAGTAATTCAGCTGTGTCAGCTTTCTGACTGTTGCAAGAGCAGTGGATGGAGTCGTGGCCATGGCGATGACTGAGATAAGCAGGTTTATTCGGGATATAAACAAATGTCTCTTTACCTCGAGGTCTCCCTCTCTCGTGACTCTCAGTCTGAAGAAGGGTCTCGACCCGAAACGCCACCCATTCCTTGTCTCCAGAGATGCTGCCTGTCCCGCTGAGTTACTCCAGCGTTTTGTGTCTACCTTCGACATATAACAGGGAGGCGATTTCCCTAACAAACCGCTGTGGTTGCTGCAATGGGGTGGCATTGTGTGAGGCAGACAAACATCACTGCTTGATCCCTGTGTCTGCCTGGTAACGGTGGGGTGGGGGGGGGGTGGTGTTTGTGGGGGGGAGGGGGGGAGAGAGTGAACGAGGGAGACGGGCATTTAATCCGCCTGTTCCTCTACATTACGCGAGGGCGACGTGACAGCTTTAATAACCCACAGATAACATTTTGTCACAAAGGGGCGTCTCTTCAGTCGGGATTTTTTTTTAAACCCTCTGATTTGTTGTCTTGATTTAGCAAAATGACGAGAGAGGGAGAGAGAGAGAGAGAGAGAGAGAGAGAGAGAGAGAGAGAGA